>JAZDUH010000443.1:8000000-8160000 GCA_036419115.1 Scarus forsteni
CCTTTCTCAGTATAATTAAACGCACTGAGGCCGCATGTGAGACCCCTCCAAGATGGCGGCCGGTTGCTATGTCAGCTCCAATAGGCAGCGCCAGTCAATGAGGCGTCTATGTACATATGTCTATGGGTAGCCCCCCAGCACATGAACATGTTTCCGTCCGGCATCCAGTTCAAATAATACATCCACGGTGAGGAGTCGTGTGTCGTCCTGTGTTCGTGTTCTTCAAACATGCCTTAGGTAAGTATTGTTCACTGCATGGTATCCAGAAAGGTAAAGCACAGCACCGTCAGCCGACCTCGGACTGCATTAGCTTCTGTGTTCAGAGGCCGCAGCACAACAGATGAGAGGACGCATAGTTCACTACAAAGCAAGACTTAGCTTTACTTTCCTAAAAGTGCTTTACCTTTCTGGATACCATGCAGTGAACAATACTTACCTAAGGTATGTTTGAAGAACACGAACACAGGACGACACACGACTCCTCACGTTTGGTTGTTTTACTTTGCTGTTCTCCGCTGTGCTCTGCCCTGAATAACATCCGGTTCACAGGGCGTGATACTCAAAAACTCATCAGCCAATAGGAACGCGCCCCTCATAGAACCCGCCCACACGAGAGGTTTGTGTCAGAAGAATAACCAAAAAAGCTGGAATCAAAACCAAAAAACCGAGAATCAAAACCAAAAAAGCTGGAATCAAAACCAAAAAACCGAGAAGCAAAACCAAAAAAGCTGGAATCAAAACCAAAAAAGCTGCAATCAAAACCAAAAAACCAAGAAGCAAAACCAAAAGAGAGAGAGAAGAAAGAATGAAGCAATGGAAACAATTCAGAAAAAAAGTCAAACAGTTTTCACAATGAGTGATATTTTTTGCTTTTGACAAGAATTTTTTTGGTTGAGTACGTTTTATTTTTGATTAAATCCATTTTGTTCGTTTGAGTTTTAGAAAGTTTTGCTTTATTCTAGAAAGCTTTGCTTTATTCTAGAAAGCTTTGCTTTATTCCATTGGCACAAATCTGATTCCATATAATTCATGCTTTCACAGAAAAGAAACTGTACTGAATACACATGAAAAACACCTCCTCACCCGGGTTAGTGGTTTGGTGAAGCAGCATCTCGACACAGCACAGTCAACCACTAGCATGGTAGCTAGCTAATGTTAGAGGTGGCTAACATATAATGACCATGCTGTTTTAAGCTAACTGACAAAAAATAAAGTAACATTAATCTGCATCAAGTCAAAATCAACTGCAAAGCTAGACTTTGATTAATACTCAAATAAAATACTCACCTTTATTGAGATAACATCCATCCAGGACAAGTGCACAGGAAAATGGCAGAACATGTGCTTGAAAGTGCAGAAAGACCCCTGCAGATTTGAGTTGGAAACCCCGTTCTTTCTGAAAGCCAACTCAAAGAATTTAGTCATAGCCTCAAACCTACAATTTTAAGTTCTGCGAACCTAAGTTTTTATATGAGACCAACTTTACTCAACAAACTTATAAAAGGTAGTTGAGATAACTGATTTTATGTTGTTTGCAACACAACAAAACATTTAATGTTTGCCTGACTTAAAAAACATTGTCAGGCCAACAATTTTAAGTTTTCATTTTTACAGTGTGGCGAAGACAAACTTTTCATGAACAACAATGGCAAATGGACGCTCTAAGATGCAGGAGTTTCTTGTCTGGACAAATAATCTGTCCTGATACTTCTGTCTGGATAACAAACACAGTAAGCAGCACACATGTTACTTGGTAGCAGATCAAATCTATTGTTGTTGTTGTTGTTCCTAGATGCGCACTCAACCTTTATCTAAAAGAGTAATGCACAAACACCACCCGGAGCGCTGATCCCTGCTTATGTAATAAGTGTGTTAAAATACATGTTATAATTCACGAAAAGTCCACCCTCTGTCATTAATTATGTAAAATATTTTTTTGTACATTTTTAAATGTTTGTTTTTGTTTTATTTTAATGGTCACCTTTCACACTCCTCTCCTCAGATGCCTTGAGGACATGATGAGGAGTGGTAGGTTTTCACGTTGGAACCTTTCAATTGGAGTTGAAACATGGTTAACATGTTATATAGTTTCTCAAATGTATATTTCTAGGCTCACAGATTGTATAAAAATGTTACAAACATTTGAAAGTGTTCATTTATGTGTTTGAAGTGACATGCTGCTCATTTTAACAGCTAATTTAGCGATCTCAAGCAAGGCTAGTGTGTGGGCCATTTCTGCAGCAGGCCATGCTTTTGCTCCAATTTAGAATTGTGTTGGTGGAGATAGATGCATGAAGTGTGGTCCACTGAAATTGTGATGTATTGCCCTTTTTGCTTTGGTTTAAATTGCTTTTATTATTTTTATTTGTTGAATTATGTTCTTTTTCAGCTATATTGCATATCGATTTTGTTTTCAAAAGGTTTGTTAATGAAATACATTTATATATATATATATATATATAGATATATAGATATATAGATATATATATAGATATATATAGATATATTAAAATATAAAATGTCACTGAAGAGCAGGAAAAGTCAGATGCCTTGAGGACATGATGAGGACAGAATTGTGCTGGTGAAGAGCAATGTATGAAGTGTGGTTCACTCAAATTGTGATATGTTTTATACAGCTTCCAGAATAACCCTGCTCCAGTACACCTGCTGTCTACATCCCTTCTTTCTATAAACACAATGCAGGGGGTATCTTGCAGCAGACACACAGAGTCAGGCCAGACGGGCTACATTTACACGGAAAAGGTTTTCAAAACTTATTACTCTGGACCCTGGTTAAAATGTTTGCTGTTTCAGACGCTCCGGACACAGGGAGGTGCAAATGTAATTAAAACCCTGAATGAAATTTGCAGCTGTATTATCAGGGAGGAGGATGAGGGAAATGTAGCAGCATCTTGGGAGGGGGATTTTTGGGTGACCCTGACAGATGAGGGATGGAATAAGGCACTGGAGGGAGTACACACTGCATCAGTTTGTGCCAGACATAACATCATCCAGTTGAAGGTGTTGCGTCGTCTCCATTTCTCAAAACTCAAGCTCTCTAAAATGTTTGCAGAGGTGGACTCTCCTTGTGATAAATGCAAACTTTCATCTGTGTCCATAGCACACTCATTCTGGCATTGCCCTCATCTTTACACTTACTGGTGTTCGGTCTTCCAGACTCTGTCTGATATTTTCAAAGGTGTAGTTCACCCAGATCCAATGATTGCTGTGTTTGGCATAGTTGGAGAAAAGTACAAGAATGTTTCAGATGTCAATCGCAGAATAACAAAATTCACAACCCTGTTAGCTTGCAGGCTAAACCTTCTAAATTGGAAGTCGCCACATACACCCAGCTGGACCCACTGGATGAGGGATGTGATGCATAGGGATGTATACTGTGGACCGGTCCCGAATTGGGTCGGTACCCGAACACAGTTAAGAATCTGGGAAAACGGTACTGTTATTGGTACTTGAACGTCTCTTCAACAGTCGCGTAGTTATGACACTACCGCCGTCTGGCTCAAGCATGTCGGTCAGGGCTAAGCACTCGATGGTTTGGGCACACTTTAGCAAAGTTAATGAAAGCTTGGCCCGATGCAATCTTTGTCAGAGAGAAGTTGCGTCCGAGGGGGGAAATACTAGCAACATCACCAAACACTTGGAGCGTGCGCATCGTATAAAGCTAAAGGAGTGCAGGCTGTTTGATTGCTATAGCAACGCGAGTAGAGTTAGCAGCCCGGCTAACACTAAAGACTGCAGCACTGACAGAGACAGAGACTCTATTATCCGCCCCTTCGGTAAAGACCCTGCTGAAAACAACACAGTCACACGGGGTTAAACTCTTGACAAAGCGCAGCTGCACTCGGCTGTACAACTTGGATGAAAAGCCGACGGCACAGCTCTCTTCAGATGAGTCAGAGCTGTTAATGTCCGCTCGGAGCAGAAACTCTTTGTTTACTGAGGTCAAGAGAGCACCAGATGTGAGTGACGGTCAAGCTGCGCTCACAGTGCCCTCTGTTGGATGAAACGGTCCACTGTCCCAGGCGCCCTGATGTGCTTCTACACTCAATATTTATGTTGAAATGCTGAGTCAAAGCATTTCAGGGTGATTCTTCAATTAGGGGCACTTTTGGCTTTGGAAATTCTGAAAAAAAAATCTTCTTTAATCTCTGTTTTTTCTATTTAAAAAGGTTCATCAATTGGTCTAGAACAAAGATCTTTGTGTAGCTTTGATTATACTTCGTGATAATTTTGATATTTTGATGCTTTTTTCAAAGTTGTCACAGCAAAATGTCATTACCATCACAAAAACAAAACACCCATTTTATTACAAAATGATTTGACAAGCAAAGTTTTCACAAACAGTCCAGTAAGTACAAACCAAGCTCTTTAAGAATCATATTCTAAATATTTCTAAGTACATTTTAAATAAAGTTTATTAACATGTTCTCTCCAACTTTTTAATATATCACCTTGTCCTAACAATGAAATACTGTGTGCTAATCAGAATATTTGAATTACAATGTATGTTTTTTCAGAAAATGCAAATTTAGACTTTTAAACATCACCACAATTATTGAGGTAAACCCCAAGTCAACCAAAAGCAAACATTTTTTATCAAAAAATGTATAGTGATGGTAATGACAGCATGTTTTGGTAATGACAATGTGTTTTGGTAATGACATAAAAATTGACACTGGTGGGGTTTTTAATAAAGAAATAAAAAAAATTAAGAAATATTACTTTTTTAAAGTAACACCTTTTGAACGCTTAACCTTCCATTAAAATTAATCACTAGGTAAACTACCATAATATTGCTAATGTAGTGACATCTTCCTCTAACTAGCTGACCAGTTTCTGACAAAAAAAAAGAATCAAACTGGCATGCTAAAGTCATTGTCCCATAGAAGCGTTGCCAATCCGAAAATGATAAAATTGAAAGTAAAGTTATCAGCACTCTCAAATAATTGTGTAAGATTCAAAATCATGCAAGGGAACAGTGGCATGTCCCTTATTAAACAACAGTCAGGGACCTGCTGGTGATCACCAACCAGCTTATACAAATCGTTGGAAAAATGCCATAAACCCACAAATACGAGTAAGACATACAGTATAGGAAAAAAATAGTTTTTAAGTTGTTAAGAAACATACAGTGGGTACCGAAAGTATTAAGAACCCTTAAATTTTTCACATTTTGTTGTATTGCAGCCATTTCCTGAAATAATTTAAATTCATTTTTTCCTCATTAATGCACACAAAGCACCCATATTGACAAAAAAACTACAGAATTGTAGAAAGTTTGGAGGATTTACTAAAAAGAAAAACTGAAATATCACATGGTCATAAGTACTCGGACCCTTTACTGTGACACTTGTTTTTTAACCAACGCATTGTCCATTTCTTCTGATCATCCTTGAGATGGGTCGACACCTTCATTGGAGTCAAGCTGTGTTTAATTGTATTGATTGGACTTGATTAGGAAAAGCACACACCTGTCTCTATAAGACCTTTCAGCTCACAGTGCATGTCAGAAGAAATGAGAAGCATGAGGTTGAATGAACTGCCTGAAGAACTCAGAATTGTGGAAAGGCACAGAACTGGCCGAGGCTACAAAAGAATTTCTACTGCTCTTAAGGTTCCTAAGAGCACAGTGGCCTCCAAAATACTTAAGTGGAAGAAGTTTGGGACAACAGGAACTCTTCCTAGAGCTGGCCGTCCAGCCAAACTGAGCAATCGGGGAGAAAGAGCCTTGGTGAGAGAGGTAAAGAAGAACCCAAAGATCACTGTAGCTGAACTCCAGAGATCCAGTGGGGAGATGGGAGAAAGTTCATGTAGGTCAACCATCACTGCAGCCTCCACTAGTCAGGGCTTGATGGCAGAGTGGGCCGACAGAAGCCTCTCCTCAGTGCAAGACACATGAAAGCCCGCATAGAGTTCACCAAAAAACACTTTAAGGACTCCCAGACTATGAGAAATAAGATTCTCTGGTCTGATGAGACCAAGATGGAACTTTTTGGCCTTAATTCTCAGAGGTCTGTGTGGAGGAAACCAGGCCCTGCTCATCACCTGTATAACCCCACAGTGAAGCATGGTGGAGCAGCATCAGACTGTGGGGGTGTTTTTCAGCTGCAGGGACAGGACCACTGGTTGACATTAAAGGAAAGATGAATGGGCCAAATACAGAGAAATCCTGGACCAAAACATTTTCCAGAGTGCTCAGGATCTCAGACTGGGCCGAGGGTTCACCTTCCAACAAGACAATGACCCTAAACACACAGCTAAAATAACGAAGGAGTGGCTTCAGAACAACTCTGTGACTGTTCTCCAATGGCCCAGCCAGAGCCCTGACTTAAACCCAACTGAGCATCTCTGGAGAGACCTGAAAATGGCTGTCCACCAACATTCACCATCCAACCTGACAGAACTGGAGAGGATCTGAAGGAGGAATTGCAAATCCAGGAGTGAGGAACTTGTTGCATCCCTCCCAAGAAGACTCATGGCTGAATTAGCTCAAAAGGCTCCTACTCAGTACTGAGCAAAGGGTCTGAATACTTATGACCATGTGATATTTCAGTTTTTCTTTTTTAATAAATCTTCAAAAATTTCTACAGTTCTGTTGTGTTTTTTTTGTCTATATGGGGTACTTTGTGTACATTAATGAGGAAAAAAGGAATTTAAAGGATTATGGGAAATGGCTGCAATACAACAAAGTGTGAAAAATTTAAGGGGGTCTGAATACTTTCTGTACCCACTATATATCACATTCTGTGACAGCAACAACTGTACAAGTAACAAATTGATTTTGAACACACTATACAATAACAAAATGCACAATATAAACAACTCATGTGCAGAACCCCAACAGCAAAGTTAAAGTGTCTGGCTTTGTATTTAAACTCTATTTAGTGAACAACATTTTAGATGAGAACTGTCAGAAATATCAGGTTAAGGTTCAAGACTGGGCGCTTCATGTTCACGCTGACCTATAGGAGAAAGGGGAGGTGGGTTTCCTGCTATATATCTTTGTGTCTTCTCTCTGTTCTTATCACTGGCCCTTTTTTCTTCTTTGGTTAACATTCCACTGTCTTTTCTTACATGTTTGTTCCCGTTTTGATAACTGTGAAGTGGCTTTCAATCTCCCTGTCTCTTTTCTTTTTCTGTATCTCTCTTTTTCTTTTTCAAGATATTGCTGATATTTTTAGGATTCTCCTTATTTTGTCTCTGTATTTTTTTGACTGTGGAGCTGGTTTAGATGGGGCCACGTCAACATCTTCAAACAAGAATAATGTAAATTACAGTTGGTTACTGTTCAGTTATGTTTCAAAGTATGTATTAAATAGTAAATTGAGCTAATGCATTATAGTTTTAAGGTAATAAACAGATAAACTGTCATTACCATCACTGATTGTCTTTACCATCACAGTCACCTGTGTGATGGTAATGACATGTGATGGTAATGACAAATTTTAGTTTTTGCAGAAAATGTTGGCTAATTTTTATATTTGCTAAACTAACTGGTTAGGTGGCATGCAATGTACACTAAATATATATAAATAAAGTGAAATTTCCTATCAATTAATTGAAATACACAAATAGTAACTTGTTTGGTAATAGCGTCTAATAAACATACTACTTAGAATCAGGATGTATAAAACATTAAATTACTTAAATTTGTGGGCATCAAAAAGTCAGGCTTCAGCCTCATGTCTTGAATGTTCCTTTGGAGTATCTAATTAGCGTGCCACAATTTCAGTATTTTTTTGTTAAGCCTTCATTACTCTGTAAAATGTTGAGTGTGATGGTAATGACAGAAGTATGAGGGACAGTGGTATTTAACTAAAAATAAATAGTTAATTGAACAAATGTAAACTACATTAATTTAAAAAATGTCTTTTTAAGTTGTAATGAGGAAATGCAAAGAAAAATTTTAGTGAACTGGTAACGTATTATTGCTTTATTATAGAGGTGATGTCAAAATTCCTGGGTTGGGGACAAGCTGAAAACAGTGAAATTCTTGCACATTTGAATTTTCAACACACAGAAAAAGTATTAAATTGTTATCACTGAGACACACTGAATTTTTTCATAGCTTCTTTAACCTAACCTTAACAAATTCAATAAAAGTTTTTTAAAAAAAACACTTTTTTCTTGAAAATCTACCCTGGGGACATAAAAACTCCCCTAATTGAAGAATCACCCTTCAACATATTGTTCTCCCTAACCTCCATTTTGTTCTTTTTCTTCTTCTTCTTTTTCTCATCAGTGAGATTTTGCCCCCTTTCACAGGCTTCAAATTTGTACAGATTTTCACAGAAAAAAATTGACGTATGCAGCATATTCAGGAAAAGTGCACTTGTATTTTTCACAGGTTTAACAGTTATACTTTTTACAGTAAAAAATAATTTCTACATGTATTTTTACATTGAAATCAATGGGACATTTCCGCAGGCCAGCTGAAAACTTCAGCAACTTTGAAGCTCCACAGATTGGGCATGCTTCCACCTACATTTTTACTATTATTTACTGCTATTTTTACATACCTTCAGCTTTTTGCTGGCTTCTACGGTTTTTTAAATATGAATTTTTAAGCAACACCAACTTTTGAGGAAATCCTTCATGTTAGAGCGTGTCAGACTGAAGACCCGGACAGCCGAGTGAAGCGCGTTTTTAACTCGTCACTGTGTTAACATTTTAAGCAGTACAGACATGAGAATTTTATTAAACGTTCAGCAGGTTGTTGGGAAGCTCACGGTGAAATCCTTTTCCTGATATCTATCCCGATTTAGACACAGCTAGCGTTTGTTTACCCGGAAGCGTTATCAGTGCTGAGCTGCTGTGCACAGGAGAAATAGCCTGCTTTCCGTGGCTCAGCATATTTAACCCCGTGGATAAAAAGGTAGCGCAGCGTGTTGCGGAGCGGGAAACCAGGGTTAAAATCCTGGTAGAGGTACTTTTCTTCTCCAGCTAATACAGATCCTACTTTATAGTGGCGTAATCGTGCTTGTCTGGCCACTTTATTAGGTACATCTACAATTCCACAAATATCAACACATTTGTTACCATGTTACAAAACAGTCATTCATTTTCTGCTTTCTTTCACATCTGCAAACAGTTTTGATGTACTTTTCACTATCTGCTACAGTTTCTGAGATATGACTGTTGAAGCAACATCAACTTTTGCACATTTCTTTGAAGTTAGAGCGTGGTCACGACGCACACCTGAGCTCCAGTATCTACAATGTTCTGCAAACATTTTTATTGCACATTTCACACATTTTCATCCCTGAAGTACTGCTTACAACTATTCATGTCACAATTTCAACTTTCTTTGCATTACTTTTAGCAATTTCATTTCACAGTTTCAGCAGTCACGCTCAGCATTTCAACGCATTTCCTGCATGGAAATGCAAATTCTGTAGTTTACATTCAAATTTTTATTTACTGTTCGGTTACGGATATTTATCCCCATATTCGAACAGTTATACGACTATGTAATATAAAGTGAGGGCCCTAGTAGTCATCATTACAGCATCAGTTTTAGCACCACAAGATATATGGGTCTGTCTGTACATGCAGTCTGTTGGGTGGCATGAAGGGGTTTTGCCATCTCCTCAGCTTTCTTTTTGCCTCTGAGAAGCATTTGTAATGCATTACTTCTATTCTGTTGAAGCTTTACTATTATTTATTTACTAAAAAAAAAGGTTGAATCTTTTAATATCTTGTAAAGTCTTTTTTTTTTTTACAAAAAATTATGTGTTGTAGTATCGATACGAGTATCGATAAGTATCGATACAGGTAAGGAGTATCGGTATCTGTATCGGTATCAATAAAATCATAACAATATACATTCCTAGTGATGCAGCACATTAGGCTTGAAAAACACAAGTATATACTGAATGACTCCTCGGATAAATGTGGAAAAGTATGGAAGCATTTATGGATCACATCAGAACCAAGCTCAATTCCCCACAAAGTTGAATGAATATAAAATGTGAAGATTGGTCACAGTCAATAACTTATTTCTGCCAGTGTACCATGCCACTTAATGTAATTTCCATTTTCCAAAGAAGATGGAAAAGTTACCTACTCTGTTTTGCTGTTTTTTTCCTTTTTTTGTCTGTCAGACATGTCAGTCTTACCCTTCTGTGTCTGTGTAATTTGCAAAGAAATATCAATAAAAATATGAAAAAAAGAAATGAAGCAGCATATGGATTTCTCTGGGGATGAAAGGCAAAATAAAGCCATATAGCATTGGTTTAAAAAAAACATATCTTTCTGTCTGGGTCTAATAATCTACATTGCTGCATGAAAAGTCATCACCCAGTGACAGTGGCAGTGTCAGATGTCTGACAAGAACAGACTGGTTCAGAGTGATGCCTCTGTCAGTCTCTCCACCTCCACTGAATCTGCTAGTTCTGCCTCCACATCAGTAAGTGTTAGAAGCCAGGCCGCTGTTCTGGCTTTAGCAGCAGCTTCACCTGGTGCTCCCTCGAGATGTGCCGTTCATGAACGAGCCAGTCTTCTGAACTACTCTTCAAGATGTGACTCCCTTCAACGAACCTTAAATCCCATCTCCACTGATTTCAGTTGGTTAACATAGGGATGGGAACTGTCAAATCAGGATACATTAGCTTTGCCAAGATATTTGTAGGGACACCAAGTCCAGAAAACAGATCTCAACTAAATTGGGACGTCTGGTCACCCTTCATTAAAGACTACAATTTTAGTTAATTTATTTTCTCACATGTATTTTCAGCTATAGCTTGTTCACTGATGTTTGAATTACAGTTTATGGAGCATTATTCAGCATTTTTAAGAGCCTTTAATGACATCCTCCTGGCAAATGACTCTGGTAATCATGTAATTCTTGTTTTGCTGGACCTAACTGCAGCCTTTGATACTGTGGACCACAATACCCTTTTAGCTTGGCTACATCACCAAGTGGGTATCTGTGGTACAGCACTGGACTGGTTCAGATCGTATCTGGCTGATAGAAGCATGAGTGTGAGCCTTGGTGATTCTGAGTCCAGCTCTGTGCCACTGTTGTATGCTGTTTCACAGGGATCTATTTTAGGGACCCTGCTTTTTTCTTTGTATTATTGCCCCTGGGTTACATCCTGAGGAAGCATGGCATCTCCTTCCACTTTTATGCTGACAACAGTCAGATTTATGTGCCACTGAGAAAGGAAAATGCTTTCTTCCTCATGTCTTGAAGACATCAAAGCCTGGTTGGCTTTAAATTTCTTACATTTTGATGAGAAAACAACAGAGGTGATGGTGTTTGGTCCCAGTGGCCCCTGTGAACCCCCTCCTTTTGACTTGGGTCCTCTATCAGCTTATTTGAGGCCTACAGTCTCAAACTTGGGTTTTAAGATGGACAGTGATTTTAGATTAGATCAACAAATTAGCTCAGTGACTAAGTCCAGCTTCTATTAGGCAGCTAGCAAAGTTGAAGCTGTTTCTTTCATGCAGTAATCCATGCCTTTATTACATCTCGGCCGGATTACTGTAATGCCCTTTATTTTGGAGTCAGCCAGTCCTCCCTCACACGTTTCCAGCTGGTGCAAAACGCAGCCGCTCGACTTTTAACTGGAGTATGTAAAAGGAAGCACAGTACTCCCATCCTGGCCTCCCTCCACTGGCTGTCCGTGCATTTTAGAGTTCATTTTAACATTCTTTTATTTGTTTTTAAATCTTTAAATGGTCTGGCCCCATCCTACCTCTCTGAGCATCTTCAGCCCTGCGGTCCTGCTCAGTGCCTCAGGTCGGCTGATCTGTTGCTCCTGGAGGTACCGAGGTCAAAATGGAAGCTCAGATGGGATCAAACTCTTTCTGTCGCTGCTCCTTGATTGTGGAACGAGCTTCCCCTCCACATAAGACAAGCCCCTACAGGGTCCATTTTTAAAACTCGCCTTGAAACTCATTTTTATTCCTTGGCTTTAAACCCAACATGAGACTCTGCTTCTGTTTTATTGTTTGATGGTTTGTTTTTAGTTACTTGTGTTATTGTTTTAAAATAGTTGTAAAAAAACAGTGAAACAACTCTTTTAGTGCTTACACCTTTTTATTTTGTCCATTGTTTTAAATTGTATTATGTCTTGATTTTTTATGTACAGCACTTTGTCTCAGCTGTGGTTGTTTTTAAAGTGCTTTATAATTAAAGTTGAGTTGAGTTGAGATGAATTATACTTCAATGATTGTTGAAGTGTTGTAAAATCAGTGAGTTATTGCGCTCAATAGTCCTGATCTCAATCCATGTGTCCATATTCTTCCACTTATCCTTGGTTGGGTTGCGGATGCAGTAGCCCAAGCAGGGAAGCCCAGACTTCCCACTCTCTAGCCACTTCATCCAGCTCTTCCCTGGGGATCCCAAGGCATTCCCTGGCCAGCTGAGAGACATAGTCCCTCCAGCATGACCTAGGACAGGGGTTTCCAAACTTTTTGCCACGAGGGCCAGATTTGGTAAGGTGAAAATGTACGGGGGCCAACCATTCAGCCCAACATTTTTTGACCAAACAACGTTAAAATACAAATAAACTATTTAATGAAACTTTTATTGCAAATGGCAGACTTCCCCAGTTAGCTTGTCGTAGTTAGCATGTTTTGTCTGGTAGTGCCGCTTGACATTGAATTCCTTGAAAACAGCTATAGTCTCGTGGCAAATTAATATTTCGGCGAAAAAATACTCCAATTTCCACTTGTTCTGGAATCGGCGGCACTTGCTGTCAACTTTTCATTTTTTAGCTACAGTTGCCATGTTTGAAATGGGATGGGCTGAAATGATGACAAAAGGTCAAGTGTCAAGTGCCACAAGGATTTGGTCACAGTGCTACTGCCATCTTTTGGTGAAATATAAAATGGGTTTTTTATACAGCAGTCAACGGTGCAAGCGGGCCGCATATAATTGATTTTAGAACAGAGGCTGTGGGCCAGTGAAAATTTGAACAGGGGCCGAAATTGGCCCCCGGGCTGGACTTTGGACATGCCTGACCTAGGTCTTCCCGAGGTTGGCTTGTCCTCACCCTTATGCATAATGATCTCAATACCTGTAAAAATAATCCCTTTAATGATTTTTAACCCACAATATACTGTGATGGGAAATGAGGCATTTGTTCCAAAAGCAAGTTTAGCTAGAGCCACACATAAAGAGGATCCTTTTGAATATCACCACCTCAATTTACGGTAAAGTGTTTGTTCTTTGTAAGATTTCTAAGCTCTGAAATGTGAGCCAACCTCAAGGAATGTATCTCTGCTCCAGATATTCCTGCAGAATCAGAGACATTGTTTCTTCCCCTCGGTTGCTGTGGTTGTTGTGGCAGATTTTAAACGCCAAACTGTGAAAAGCCCAAACTTTTAAGTGGGTCTCCGGGGGATAAACGCCGACAGACACCAGAATTTGCGGCTGCTTTAAAAAAAAAAAGTGGCCAACCTGCACTTCGGAGTCCAATTCCAAAGCTATGAATCTCAAGCAGGCTTGGCGGGAAATCTCACTCTTCACTACACAGCCGCACACACCAGGATCACAGGCAACAGCTTCACTAAGTGATTCCACTGAAGCCTGCAGGTGTTAAGACCGTGTTACTGTCACACCTCAATAACCAGCTGTCTTTAAAGGATGCATCTCCACAAACCCCGCCATTACACCCCAATAACTTTGTGCCAGTCAGCGGAGACGGAGAGGGGCTCTCTAAAAACCAATGTCTCCTGCTGCTCCACATAGTCACACTGGTTTTGGAGGCTTCCCCAGATGTCAGAGGAGTATCTACGAATACGCGACAAAAGAAAGACAAGGACACACTCCAGAATGATACCAATGCTGTTAACTACAAGATTTATACATTATTTAGACAGAAAATACTGATAACCACCAGTTATTCACTCAGGTATGGGTCACTGGATCTTCTTTTCCTCTCTCTCTCTCTCTCTACCTCTATGGCTCAGTTAGTTCATTTACTCGAGAAGTCAAGGACGTTTTAACCACGCATGTCTTTTTCTTTCTTTAGCCGCAGCTTCGTGTTTAGACAGGGTGACTGTCTTCTATCAGCTTCCCCTCAGCATCCTTGTAAAATCCAAAATTCAACCAGACTTCAGAGTCAGTTTTGAGAGGAAAAGTCTCCACTGTAGTGTCGCTAACTTTCGCTCTCAGACTCAGAGGCCAAACAATGCAATCTGCACATGCACGCCTCCCATGAGGCTGCTTAACCGAGGACAGATACATAGTTCAGGCTTTTCCAGTCAAAGAGCAGCATCAACGTGAGTTGTTGACGCCGTGTGGTAATCAAACACAGTATAACGGTAATTTTAATAGGACACGGTAATGATTACTGTGGGAAATTTTTCGCTGTATACCATTTTAACAGTAACTGTTACATCACATAGGTACAGTTTTGAATATACGTCAGTCCCGAAGAAATCATTCTTGTCCTCTTTCATAAAGTGCGCCATAATCCTTAGAAGCAATCTTCCACTTGTAAACAGAGGCTTTGGTTTGTTGACCTGCTGTGAAGCACTGCCGCGGTGGTTTGTACAGGCACACTGTGGCTTAGTTTTTCAAGTATTTCTTTCAAAAATTGCATAAATGCTAATCTTACTGCTAACATTAGAAACTGTAACATCACGCAGTCAATTAAAAAATACAACCAGCACACAAGACTGTCTAGAGTTTATCCAACTACTGTAGACAGAGACAGGATAAAGCACTACCCATATACTATCAGCATTTAAGCTAAGCTAAGCTAGCAGGTGGTGATCTAATTCCATCTATTTCTCGTTACTGGACTTTTTACAATTTATTGTAGCATTCCCTCACTTTATTATAGCGAGGGAACGCTTTATTTATCCTGTTCCCTCACTTTATTGTAGCAAGCAAATGCTTTAATAACGCGTGCCCACACTATAGAAGGCGTTCCCTCGCCTCAACAAAATATTCTGCACCCTGACAACTCCGTGGCTCCGTATTATCTTCATTTTATGGCGGAGTTTACTCCAGAACTACTTTGAGCTGAATAATGTCATGACTTGAAGCAGGATGTGTATTTCCAGCTCATAATTCTACAGCTGGTGGTGTGGCAGGTTTGATGACCTCAGCTACAGTCCTAACCAGGGCTGGAGGCTAGGCCACGAAACATTTGTTACAGTTTCACACTGGATGGACTAATTGTTGGCCATTTTCCGCTTGAGAGATCGTCCTCCTGCCCTCACAGTGCAGCTCAGGATCACTAATGTGTTCCTGTAACGAGTCTCATCTCATCACAGCGTTCATAGATCTTCACCTCCTCATCTCTGCATCACTCAGTGATATCAGATAATCTGGAGCCTGCAGCGTACCTGCCCCTCTGCTCCACCACGAGAACATTCACACATGAACAGTCCATTGGGGAGAATCCGAGCAGCACAAAACCACTTAAGCTCATCCACATCTCGGTCTTTAATCTCTACAGCGAGTCTGACAATCAGAAATCGTTACCCATCCATCGCCTCAACGGCTCGCTGCACAAACAGTTAGAGACGGGAAGAGGCGTGTCCGCAGCAGCGCGGTAATCAGGAGATAATTCAGTTATTTCTCAACAGGCTGGCGGATTGTTGTTGTGATGTCACTGTGTTGTTTTTACCCCCCCTCCTGTTTCCCAGCAGCAGTGATTAATTCAGGTTAATGAAGGCCTCGGTGAGAGTTCGCCTCTGTTCCAACATAAACAGAGTGTTTACAGGAAGAGTTGTGGATCAGATGAGGTCAAACTCACCTCACATTAACACTCCAGCAGTGTTTTCATACGTGGGTGGATCACCAGAGCATACCTGATGACCACTTTTAGATTTTTATCCTGTGAGGTGTGATGCAGCCACAGACTTCTCTCTCTCTCTCTTTAAGCTACCTTGCATTGAGAGTTTAATATGATTTATAGATAGTTCTGTTTTGTTGAAGTGTGGTTGTGTGTGGTACATGAGCCTGAACATGTGCCACAGTGTCAAAGCTCAGTTCTCACTCTGTTCAGAAAAACTTGGGACGGACGATATTGCTTTACATGCTTTACATTGTGTCAAACTCTATGGATTATCAAAAGAATTGTGGGAGAAAAACAAGCCACAAAAACAGCATGGGGTCATCACATGCCACAAACAGTTTGTTTACATCCACTTACTTTTCCACCACCAAGCTGCTTGGATTAGACACTATTTTGAGACACCAGACAGCTTCCTTCGGCCAACAACACCAACAACTTTGCTTCATAATAAGAAAGAACCACTACCAAATAGGATAAATTAACTAATTAACTGGGTTTAATCAGCAGGATTGTCCTGAAACATTTATGGATTTGGCTAAGTTTATTTGGGATGATTTGGCAAAATTCAAGACAGAGTGTAGTTTGAACCTTATGCTGCTGGTGGAAGGACACGTACCTGTGCAGTGTCTCAAAATAGTGGCTTTTCAAAGCAGCATGGTTGACAATTCTTATACTTTTGTGGCCAAACTGGCACCATGTACAGCATGTATAGCATTAGCTCCTATCCTGAGTTTTTCTGAACAGAGACAGAGCTGAGCTGTGACACTGTGGCACATGTTTAGGTTGATGCACCACACACAAACCACTTCAAAAAACAGATCTCCTTAATGTGTTGTTTGCCAGAGGAAAAATGTCAAAATTCACAGAAGAGCTAACAGAGAACCAGTGTTGGGGAAGTTACTTTTAAAAAGTAGTGTTTGCTCGTTACTCGTTACTTCTTAAAAAAGTAACTTGTTACTTTACTCTATGAAAAGTAACTTTTTACATTACTTGTTACTTTTACCTTACTTTGGACAGAACCCCATATCTGTTCCTAAATGTGCAGGCCTACATAAAGTTCTAGTACACTGATGCTCTTTATTTTACAAAACCATGTCAGATACAGTGTGGAGTGAGAGCTCCTGTCAAAACAAGCTCAAAGTAGGTATCCTCTCGCTATTTCCTTTCCTGATGTGACAAATTATTTTATAAAAAGAGAAATCTACATAAAGTGTGTTATTTTTTATCTAAATTAGATTTCAATTTCACAGTGCAATGCATCTATTAAAAAAAAAGAACGTCGCTTAAAATAAGCAGACCAGGCAACTCTGGCTCTGGTGCATGCACTGTGTTTGGGGCCCTGCACAATAACCAGGAAACAAGGAAGGGGACAAGCTTTCTACCGCACTCGTGTTTTGCTTTATTGTGGAGAGCTGGGAGATAATCAGGGGGATTAACACAGACAGAAGAGCCCCAAGAAGCAACTGCACGTTAAGAAACAAGCCCAAAAAAACACGACTCGCGGACGTGACTCAGGAGACATTTGAGAAAAATAGGCATGTAGACGCTTACAACGAGCAAACTTGGCAACACTGCTCGTGTCTATGCGGGCAGCTGAGAAGGCAGCATTGGTGTCAGAGCTGTCCATGGGAAAAGTGACGTGGCGCCGCATTAAAGTTTTCAGTAGTAGTGAATTACTTTCCTTTTTACCCAAAAAAGTAGCTACGTTACTGTAACGCATGATTAAGTAACACGTTTACACACAACACTGCAGAGAACCCACTAGAGGAAGAATAGGCAGTGGAGTGAGTTGGAGTGGCACTCCAGCCGTCCTGGGAAAAGTGAAGATTCGGTGGGGCTTTCACCTGGACATCATGGTGAAACTCTCTGAGGCAAGTTCTGGATCAAATGGATAAGTTTCCATTTCATATTTTTCTGGTACATTTAGGTGCTCGAGAAGAAAATAGTGATTTTAGAAACATCCACCATGGTTGGTCGTGGTTTGAGAGGGTGCAAACATGTTTTGGCAAGTGGACAGGCCCACCCCTACACTGTAAAAAAAAAAAAAAAAATCGTAAAAAAACGGTAATTTTCCGGCAGCTGGGATGCCAAAAAAGTACCGTGAAATAACAGAAAAATGCTTTCTCATAAAAATACAGTTTCTTTCGGTAATTAAAATACAGTTTGTAGCTGTAATTTTAACAAGATTTTGCCTTAATTTAAGGTTCTTTAACGTTTAATTACAAACATTTAACATTAAAAACAATTAAATTACCCATAAAGATGGTAAATAGACAGTTTATTACAAAGAATTATGCTTAAATTTACAGGAATGTGCTGCTAATAGTTGGTCTTAATGACATTATTGTTATTTTTTATGTATTTTTGGGGCATTTTGTGCCTTTGATAGGAGAGAGACAGAGGATAGGCTTGTGAAAGGGGGAGAGAGAGTAGGGGAAGACACTCTGCAAATTGGTCACAGGCAGGATTCGAACCTGGACTGGCAGAAGCAAGTGCATGGGGTGCCTGGTTGCCAACCACTCCGCCAAACCAGTACCCCTTAATGACATTATTTTATAGAAAAAGGTTTTTTTTAAGTTGTAAGTTGTAAAGTTGAATTTTATAGTTTATTCCCTTAAATAACAGAAAAATATTTGTAAAATTACAATACACTTGTTTACGTATTTTAACAATAAATACTTGTATTTCTAATGGGGTTTCTTTGTAAAAGAACAGAAATATTTTTTTTCACAGTTACAGTAATTTCTTGCTATATTACATCTGACATGTAAAATCACAGTTTATTTTTGTGAGTTAATTGGCATTTTGAAAATACAGAAAAAAAAACTGTAAAATAAACACTGTTACATACTGTTATATTACAATTTTTTTTACAGTGTATCTTCTGTTGCTTTTGGGTCTGAAGTTTGGACATCTCAGACTTTACACAGATAAAATACTAGGCGAGTGAGTCCGAGTGAAAAACTCAGCTGTTGCATCCACACATGCAGCTTGACCGGATAAAGCTTAGGAAAAAAACACGTAGAGGAAAAACTACTGACCTCCATTTACTGCTCCACTATTGAAAGTGTGTTGGTGTACTGCATAACAGTGTGGCACGCTGGCTCCACAGCTGCAGACAAGAAAGTCCTGCAGAGGGTGGTCAAGATGGTGCAAAAACTCATTGAGTACTCCCTACCCTTCCTGAATGACATTGCCTCTTCCCGCTGTCTGCCCAAAGCCAAAAACCTCCTGTCTGACATCTCTCACCCTGGACAATGTCTTTTCAACATCCTCAGCAGGAGATACAGAAGCATTAAAAGCAGGAGTAACAGACTAAAAAACAGCTTCTATCCATGGGCCATAAGACTTTAAAATTCCTGAGAGAGGCCACAAAATGTGCAATCAGTACTGTGGGCAATAGGGCAATGCATTCATGTAACTTTAATTGAACCTGCTGGTTAATTTTTATCATATATTCATAATTTCAAATACTTGGTTGACTGGATATGTGTTTCTAATGTCTTGTATTTGTTCTGCACTCATGGTGGACTGCTTAAACAAATTTTGTTGTGCGCAGCATGTAATGGCAATAAAGGCTAATCTATTCTGTTCTATTCGATCCTGCTTTCAGGGACTGGGTATCTAGTTTAAACAAAAGACATGGCACAGTTTGAACCACAATCAGCATGTTCTGCCTCCTATGTTCTAAAAACAGAACAGCCCAGTTTTCTCTCCAGTTTCTGCTCCTCTGCTGCTTCACCTCCAGCCTAATTAAACCCCCAACGAGGAGCAAGGATGGATGAAAAACATCCAACACATGCAGAAATGATAAAAAGTATGTTACTATTTATAAAACAGCCAGGGTTAATCTTTCTGAATGAGTTTCCCCTCCAACATCCTCGACTGTAACTCTGCGTTTGAGTGTGTGTGTTCACTGTACCCCCCCCCCCCCGACAGAGAGGAGAACCTTTTGTTCCACCTCTACAGTCCCCAATTACCGTAATCTCCTTCCTCGGCTAATCCTGCAGCGAGGAACTTTGAAGTGGAGCGCTTCGTTGAACATCAAAGTTGTCTTCTCACTCCTGCGATCACGCCACTCACTTGGAAAACTGATGAGCAGAAAGAGAGGAGGAGTGACGGCTGGAGGAGTCTTTACACCGTAAATATGACTTTGTCCCACAGATTCAGCGGAGTGAGCGGGGAAATCCAGAAAACACTGACACAAGGCTGCAGCTGATGAAGACTGTAGACTCTGGAGGGTTGAGTGTACAACAGGAGAGTTTGGATTCCTGCAGCGAGACAGCGTAGGGTTACTTTAGCATTTAAAGCAGCTTTATGTTTCTTTAGGTTTGTTTATTGATACTTGTTTCTTTAACTTCCACCATGCTTCAAGCCTCCAGGCCTGCTCTCTGCTGTGCATTGTTTTAATATGCTCCCCATGGGCGAGGACGGGCGCCATCAGTCAAAGCAAAGCCCCTGAACAGAGACAATGCACCGCATGCAGACTATGTGGAAATCTGGGATAAGCACATCAACCTAACACAGGAAAACAACCACCCTTAGCAACCAGGTTGTTTCAAATGCAACAGAAACAGTGGAAGTAATATGGATGTCTGCAGCAAAGCAATGTCAGGCAGGAAATATCACCTGTTTACATGTTGCTCCTCTTACTAATAAACTCATAATTACCTTGTAAATTTCCCAGGGCTGATCTCTGCTTTAAGTATGCTTCGTTTTGCAGTGATAGTCAGAACAAAGATGCAACATGGACGTGAGCTTTGCCGTAGGACTGTGTGGAAATCCAATTCATTTTGACAGTACTTTTTCTTTTAGTTTTAGTTATGGCCTTATGCTTAAAATATCTTTTAGTTTGAGTCATCATTTAGTCATCTAAGTTGTTTTGATTTTAGCCTAGTTTTAGTTGATGAAATTTCACAACATTTTAATCAACACAATCTACTGTAAATTAAGTCAACCAAAATAGGAAGTGTAAAGGCATTTTTTATGCTGCCTTGAGTTTCTGAAGTCATGTTTTACCCTTGGATAAAATGAAACATCTAATAACCCTTTACTTAACTCCAGTAAAGTCTGAATACATAAATTAACAGACACAAGTTAAACTTTTGTGTGAAATGCAGTCACCTTTATTTAGGCTACCTGGCAGAGCATCTCAGTTACAATACCAGAACTGACAACAAACAGTGAACCTGCTCTACATGAATATATCAATTCATAAAGAGAGCAGCTCTGATTGGATCACTCCAAAACTTATCCCACCACCACCAAGCTAAGGCAGCTGTGATTGGATGTCCCTCTGAACTCATCAAATCTTTCCAGACAACCAAAGTAGCTGTGATTGGATATATTCCTAACTTGTCTCTACTTTCAACATGACCAAATTAAGTCTGATTGGATGAAGTCTGTCAGATATTTTAGTCTATTACCTCAGCCAAGGAGGTTATGTTATGGCCGGCATCTGT
This sequence comes from Scarus forsteni, assembly GCA_036419115.1. NCBI lineage: Eukaryota > Metazoa > Chordata > Actinopteri > Labriformes > Labridae > Scarus > Scarus forsteni. The sequence goes on from JAZDUH010000443.1 coordinate 8,021,245, forward strand.
TTGTTTTTTTGTTTGTATGTTTGCATGATTGTTTGTTTCTCTGTTAGCAACATAACTCAAAAAGTTATGGACGGATTTTGATGAAATTTTAAGGAAATGTCCTGAATGGTACAAGGAACAAATTATTAGATTCTGGGAGTGATCCGGATCAGTGTAAAACCGCCATGACGAAAAAAGTGATTTTTGTGAATAACTACTGAACTAAAATATATATCATTATGAATCAAATTGCTAATGGTATGTTAGGAATCTAAATATTTAGATGAAATAAAGGTAGGACTAATATTTATGGTGAAAATCACAATATGGTAGAGGACTGTGGCACTGGCGGGGGTCTGCGCTCTCCAAGTGCTTTTCTAGCTTTTATTTGCTGATGAAATGGTCAGTTAATTTAGTTTTGGTTTTTGTCCATGTGCACTTGTTTCTAAATAATTTGTTGACAAAATTAACACTGGACAAAGCTGCTGGTAAATCTGACATATTTATCCCAAAACAATGCATTATATATATTATAACTCATACCGTGATCTCAATAATAGGCTACGTCAGTCCAAGTCACAAGAGCAGTTGGAATGAGTGAACTTTAAGCTCCAGTTTTGAAAATGAAAATAAACTGGCAGAATTATAGACTGCAGCTGTCACAAATCGCAAAAAAAGTTCAGTTTGTGTTTTGCTAACCTGCCTCTTCGTACCCTAGGATTCAGGTTAACTCTCCCTCTCTGCTGAGTCCCAGAGAAACCAGGTCCAGGTAAACGAGGGTCCCACAAAACAAGTGAACTGCTGAATCTCCTCACATACATTCGACTCTTTGTTGTGACTTCTCCTTTAATGACGGGACACCGGGGCCCTCACCTCCTCCACACGCTACATGACAGGATGTAACACTCAGGACGAAGTGAAGTGTGAAATTAGTCCACGCTGACGAACCATCCAGCTCCATTGATCATCCTATTGAGTGAGTTTTTAATCAGTAAATGTGAAAATTATTTCCCTCCTCACAGACTGTACTCTGTCAGGGATGATTGATCATTCTACCTGTTGGTGAAATTAACTCAGGCTTTAATTAGAAATCAGCTCTAGTGTTAAAAAAAAAGCATCTCGGTGCACTGTAAAAAAACATACAAGCTTATGTTTCAAACGCTGACTCCTGTTTGTGTTCTTAAGGAAGTCTGGAGAGATTTTTAGAGGGACACACCTGGAGGACTTTCTCTGTTCTTTTGTTCTGTTTTAAGCCTCTCAGTTCTGCTTTTTGATGTTTGCCTCGCCCTCATTTCCTGCAAAAGGCTCAGAACAAATGCTTTTTAGGAAGAATTAAACATTTAGGACATCACTGTGCCTCTCCGAGCCAAGCATTAGGCTGGGCTCCAAGTAGATAATCATACTGAAAATAAAAAACTATTTTTTTTTAAATAAATGCATTAAAAGACAGCTAATAATTAATCTGTTTTCTTGGCAGTGTTGTTGTTTTCTTGTCTGAACACATTGATGTGAAGTTAAGACTAACAGTGTTGTTCATAGCTTGATTTCATTTTCCAGTAGCCTTGTGGTTGCATTGTTGTCGGCACCAAATAGCTTTTCAGTGGCTCCGTTGTTACCCTCACCAAGGAGGTTATGATCTCTCCAAGGTCTGTCTGGTTGTTTGTCAGTTAGGAAGATTACGCAAAAGCTTCTGGATGGATTTACATGAACATTTTACCAGAGGTGTGGTTTGGTCCAACAAAGAAGCCATTACATTTTGGTGCGGATCCAGTCCAGATGGACATCAGAAAACACACTGAAGTTCATTCATTCAATCATTTTCTACATTGCATATCCAGTTTGGGATCGCAGGGGGGTGGGAGCCTATCCCCGCTGTCATCGGGCGAGAGGTGGGGTACACCCTGAATTGGTCGCCAGTCGATCACAGAGCCACGTAGAGAGATACACTCACACTTATACCTGAGAGCAACTTAGAGTCACCAGTTAACCTATTAAGCGTGTAATTGGTCTGCGTGTAAAAGGCCCTGCCCAACATGGGGCTCGAACTGGAGACCCTGTTGCTGTGACGCACATGCACTACCTACTGCGCCACCATGCCGTCCAACAACAACATTTATAATGGCAAATCTCTTTCATTTGTGGCATAATGGGAAATGAAGTTTATTTTCAAACTGATGTCAACATTTTTCACACATATGTCGCTTCATTTCCCAGCTTCTCCTGCAATACTAGCAGAGGAGTTCGACTAACGCAGCAGTTTACAATAGCCTGGTAGTTCGGCACGTTTTTTCCGACTTTTCCCCACAGAAAAGTCATGGAGCAGCACTGCAGCAGTAAAGCAGAAACACACTTCTTCTGCTTTTTATGTTGTTAAAGGTGCTATAAGGAGAATCTATTACCTGTGACATTAGGACTCTGCTACCCATGAGCACGTGCGGCGACTGTCGTGATGCTGTGTTCCAGTAACCTCGGAACTGGGAGTGACATCATCTCTGAGTTATGGGCGTCCCTGTTCATGTCGGAAAAAAGCATTCTGATCTGCCAGGCTATTGTTAGCTGTTGTTAGCCCGGGAGTGGCGAGGTTTCAACGAGTTCCCAGTAGGAAATTCCGTCTTCAGGGGACGTTCCAGTTGCAGTTTCCTACTCGGAACTCGGAAATTCCTACTTCTGACTACAACTGGAACGCAAGTAAAGACCCAAGCCAAAGCGTGCCTTTGTTGTGATGCTAATAAAGCATGCAGCTCGGACCTTCCTCAGAACTCTGTCTGCATTGCTTTACAACTTCTTTTTTCAACAACTTACTGGATGCAAAGCGACAAGGTAATGTATTTCTTTCTAGTTACGTAGCGGAGTTTTTGATGTGTGACAACAAGCAATTTTTGGAAAACTTACAGTAGTATCGTAGTTTTGTAGCCGGCTAGATATCGCTGCTTACAGCCCGGTGCTCTAAGACGTGTCCGAATAATATAAATTTGCTCTAGTTTAAATTGTCTTGTTCCTGAAGTTGAGTGTCCAGGCCAGTCCAGCCCTGTCCGACCCAAACGGGATGCTAAGGAATAGCATTTATAGATAACCTATTTTGATGCTATGAAACTCATCTTAAAGTGTGTATTTCGATCAGGCATATATTTAAAAGTGAGACTTTTTTGTAATTACTGAGAAACTCCTCAGTGTCCCTTTAAGTGGTCTTGTGGAGTAGAAGAACATTAAACCTTTGACTAAACTCTTGTCACAGAGAAATGCTCCGAGCCTCTGAAATCGCTCTATTATTTTCTACCTGGGGTTTATGATGTCATAGCTGTACAGCTTCCATCTACATTTAGTATTTCTGCTCATCTAATGCCATGACTGTTTTCAAAGCCCTCTTAATGGCTCTTAACCCCTCCTGCCCTCTTCTACCAGGCTTCTAAGAACATTTTAAAAAGCAAAAGAAGGAAATGCAACAAATGAGAATTAAATATTTACAAAAGATGATTAAAAAATTTTAAAAAAATCCCAGCTGCTTTGACAAAGATCTCCTTGATTCTGATTGGTGGCTTGGGGAACCAGTCAGCAAGCAAACAAAGGTTCAATTATTTCACTCCACTCCACATGGCATTCAGGGGCTGTGCAAGTGGAGACTGGACTCTAAACAAAGTTTCTAAACATTCAGAAACCTTAAATCAGTGTCAAACTGGTACACGCTGCTCTGTTCACATCCATCCTCTCAATACGACGAGCTTTAGAGAAACAAGCAAACAAAAACGTCTGCATCTACAAACATAACACAAACTTGAGGACTTCCAGAAATAAATCAAACTTTAACACCATTAATGATGCAGTTTTGCTCTCTGAATATAAAGTTGAGAGCCCCCAGAGCTCCCTTCATTCTTGACTTTCTCTGCACAGCTCCGATGAGAATCAATCATTAAAAGGAGAAAAAGGTCACCAAGAGCAGCTCACTGGAATTTCCTGGAATAACGCTGCACTTTCTGCCTCACGGGCCGTGAACAAGAACAGAGAAAGGTCACCCAGAGCCCGAGGACTTCACACTCATAGTTCAAGATATTCAAGGTTACATATTAACTCTAACAGAGAGGAGGGGGGCATTAGTGATTAGTTTGATAAAGCTTCGTGCACTGAGGCAATAAGGTGGACTGATTAACTGTAGGGTTCAGCCATGCTGTGACCTCTAATTTGTATGAGACTTCTATGTGATGTACATCTACACCACACACTGAGTGGATCAAACCACCTGTGGAGGGCTTTTGGACCGAGTGACTCACCTGAGAGGTTTTACTAACAAGAACATACTAACAAATTGATCTGCACCAGGCACCCTGAGGCACCCATGCCAACAGAGGTATGTGAGGGCATAACCACCGGCATACATGCAATTAGAGCAGATCTTATTTTTGTATATACTGAAACGTATAGTGAATGTTGATTTTCCAAGTGTAAGAATCTCGTACACCAGCCCTACTCTGCCTGAGATCAGCAGATGAATCCCTGCACCCTGAGGCTGGTGTTCTGATGTGCAGAGCTGCAGGATTATTTGGTGTCAGCTCTGGAACTGTTCCCAAACTTTGGCCCATGATGAAGTCAAAGACAGGCCATGAAGTGGAGCGCCAGGAAGACAACACCACAAGAAGACCTGTCCCTAACATTTGATTCACCGAGGAGCTGTAGGCTTCCATCAAGGGAGGAGGCCATTTTGGGAAGTTTTTTGCTCTATTCACACTTTAAGCTGATTTCCACAAATGTACAATCGTTACAAGTTCTAGCTTGTTGTAAAGGAGACTAATCAGGCTTTCCAAAGATAAACTAGAAAAGCAATCGGAGAGCACAGACCTCCGCTAGCGCCACAGTCCTCACCCATATCGTGATTTTCCCCATAAATATTATTCCTACTTTTATTTCATCTTAATATTTGGATTTCTTGACCATGAAAACATACCACTAGCAACTGGATTCATAATGACATGAATTTTAATTCAGTAGTTATTCGTGAAAATGGTGTTTGTCATTATGGCGGATCCAGACAGTGATCCGGGTCACTCCCAAAATCGAATCAGTTGTGTCTTGTCCTAATCTGGACATTTCCTGAAAATTTCATCAAAATCTGTCCATAGCTTTTTGAGCCATGTTGCTAATAGAGAAACAAAAAAGCAAACAGACGCCGGCAATAACATAACCTCTTGGCAGAGGTAATGATGTAGCATCCACCGAGTTACACCGCTGCATATGCCCTGGAACGTGTCACAAGAGGCTCTGAGCATCGTAGAGCTCAAGAGGAGCTTAACAAAACTGAGTCAGTAAGATCAACTACCCATCTTCCAGTCAAAAAATAACATACAGCTACATGTCAACCAATCAGAAAAAAGCACTGCTGTCTCTGGGTAAGATACGGTTAATCTGACCGCAGAGGATGCACACTGCACACACACGACAGGGATGCCACAAAAGTACAGTAAGTTATCAAGTAATTGATTTAGTAGCCTTCTGATTAAGGAAATCACTTCTTGTACAAAAGGAAATCAACGAGAGCTTACTCTTATACTTCCTCTTCACCTGCATTAAACAGTAAAGAAAAGTCTAATCACAAACAGTGATTACAAGGCATCACTTTAACAGTTCTACTTAGAATATGAGAAATGTTTAAAATGAAAATAATGGAGACATGTTGGAGGTAAATAATCAAAAGAACAACAGTGTTTTGTATTATTATGCTGCATCATTACTTGATATTATATACTGACATCCCAGAGTAACTATAATACCCATTAGGGTCTGTGGGGGGCAAGAAAGGACCCAACAGAGTAAAAATCTCACTCTGAGCCGAGATCAAAACTTGAGAGCCGTGTAAAGTGAATATTTTAAAATGGCTGCTGACCCCTGACCTAAACATTTGCAGATCCATGCACCCGTCAGTGGATCTATGGACAGCTCTGTGCATGTATTTGTTAACACCATTATTCACACTAGGCCTATGCTCAAAATGTCGATACAGCAAAATATCGTATCGCACTCCTTTGGGATACGTGTATCTATACGGATTCTACAAAATCGATACGGCCTAAATGTTTTGACAGTTGTTGTAAATACACTTTGGGTAATGTTAACAGTAGCACAGTTCAAGGTAGAAGACGAGCTACATAATGAAGCATATGTTCTAAATTTGAACTTAGGTCTACCATCTTTGAGGATCTGAATTTATGTCTCTCAAGTTGTAGAACCACTTAAAACTCATCCTTGTTCTTTTTCTTCTTATAAGAAAAAAATAAACTTTTCAAGAATTTTGCTTCAAGCATAGTCAATGTTCACAATTTACGTGTATTGGGATACGTATCGTATCGCGAAGTCGCTGGAAATACCCAGCCCTAATTCACACTCAGTTAGGGATGGTATTCAAAAAACCAATTCCAGTTGAGAATCGTTAACAGCTCCATCAAAGAATCAATATCACAAATCTTTTTGCTTATCAATTCCCTTATCAAGTCTTTCCACTGACAGGGTTCAGAAGCATCAGAATTGTGGCTTAATTTTTTACAAAAGGCGCCTACTGCACAACCTTAAGTGAGTGGAAACACCAGCAACTTGCAGAAGCAGTTATCAATACTGTGACATGTGTTTGACATTGTTGACACTGAAAATCTAGAAGCCAACATTTGCCCACCAAAATCTGCAGGAATCAATAAAGGGAATCGTTAAAGAATTGGATCCATTAGCAGGATTGTTAATAGCATTGGTAAAATCTTATATTCCCATCCCTACCCTCAGCTGGTGCAAAGTTTTCCTCCAGGTTTAGTCTGTGAGACTCTGATGGGACAAGTGGCAAAGAGTCGCAGAATTGGCAGCATCCATTTTACCAGATGACATACTTCTTACAGCTATGATGTGCATTTCTCTGCAGTTTTTCTGCAGCATATCAGCTCAAACTTTCATCTCAGCATGTTAGTGTCACTCGAGTGAGGAGGGGTGTCCATCTTTTAAAGCAATTTTGGTGCAAAAAGAGGGACAAAAGTCAATTTTCCACATATTTTACATTATATTTTACATATTTCACATTGTGCATAGCCTTCCTCCACATGAGCTCCAAACTGATTCCCAAACTCACTTGGTGTTTTGTCAGTTTCTCCTCCAATGAGGCAGAAAACATTGTCATTGTTTTCAGGGTCTCCTCACATCAGTCTGTGGTTATTTTCCTCCCGTACTAATTATAAAGTTGTGATGTTTTCATCACCTGATGCATTTGGCGTACCCGCAGGATGAACCTCAGACAGCTCCACGTGTTGCAGAGCCACCGCTCACGGACACTGAAACTCAAAAACTCAAGGATCCTGATCAATTATTCACACCGTGCACTTTTCTCTGCAAGGCTTTTAGGTGGTTAATTGGACTGTGGGACGGCCGCAGTAAAACCGCTGAAGTCATTTAGTTTTCATTAAAAAAGGCCCCTTTTCAGAAAACATGGGCTTTTACCTCGAAGAGCTCCAAAGGTTCAAAAGGTGAAGCAATTTCTAGGAAAGGAAGAACTCAATTATTTAATAGAAAACCTTTTTAGCAACATTGATTTCATGGGTTAGATGGGTTTTTAATTAAAAAATTCAAGTTTTGCCTCAAAGCTGACTGATAAAAATGTTTTACAGGAATGTTCTGCTCGGGGTTTTACACAAATCAAAGTGAAAATAACTTACAGAGCCCTAAAGAGAGAGCTGTGATCACAATATTCAGGAATCTGACATTTACTCTCTTCTGAAGCCACATCAGACTGAGCGATGACACATGCATCCTTCTTGTCGATTTGAGTTTACTTATCATAATCATACAGTGCTTTTCTCCTTTTACTGGGGCTATTGACTGCCTTTCTTTGCCTTTATTGAGAGGACAGGTTACAGGATGGATCAGAGACTGTGGACACAGTAAAGTCATTTGCTGGGCGAGAGGAAAGAATCAGAACAGAAGCTGCTGTTTCAAAAATCTGTACGGAGGTGTGGCTTCACCTCTGAGCAGAGCAGTGGTTTGTTTTATCAGACACTTTGGTGCTAAAAAGCTGAGAGTCAAAGGTTTACTTTCAGCTGTGGTACCAGTGCACCATGGGTCATGTATAAACACTGCTCGCCCTTCATTTTGAAAATGTCTTTGTCACTGACCTGGAAAAGCACAGCTGCAGATTTTCACAGGTACAAAATCACACGTACACGTGTCCTGGTGTATTATTACTTGCATCCAGCTCACCTGAAGTTCAGTCCTCACCATAGTGGTGAGACAGGTCACCAGGTCTGACAAACAACTCAAGCAGAACATTCAACCACTAAAATGAATTTTTCTGCTCAGGAATGCAAATGAATCACTAAAAACTGACATCTAAATAATAATGAGCTTTATTTTTTCTTTTCTTTTTTTGTAAAACATTTAATATAAATAATCCTAAATAACAATAATCATTTTTTTAGCATTAAAACATTATACCTGTTAACAGCCTTGACATTTTGGTGTAAAAAACCATCACAGTAAAAAAAAAAGATTTTGATAACTTATTTAGGCCAGCCTTGGAAAATATAGTAAGCAAAATTCAACAAAATACACACAATTTTTTCCATGTGTGTACACGTCACTGAAGTAAAAGTCATCAAACAAAAAACAGACCATTAATAAAGAAAAGTTCCACCATCCATAGTGAGCTGGTTTACTGCAGAACAGTGTGGTACTGGCTCCACAGCTGCAGACAGGAAGGCTGCACAGCCGTGGTCAAGACAGCACAAAAAATCCCAGCCTGCTCCCTCCCCTGCCTGGATGACATCACTTCCTTCAACTGTCTTTACATAGCCAAAAAATCCTGTCTGACATCTCCCACCCCTGACAATGTCCTGACAGGAGATTCAGAATCATGAAAAGAAGCTAACAGACTAATGGACCATTTTTATCCATCAGTTTTAAATTCCTGAGAGAGGTAACAAATGTGCTAGCAGGAAATACTGCAGTATGTTGAGGTTAATTTGTATCTGCTGGTAAATGTATGTCATGTACTTAATTAATCATTTTAAATACTTTCTTTATCGTTTTGCACTGATGGTAGAACACTCAAAAAAGGTTGTTGTATGTATGGCATGATTGACAATAGAGTTTCAGCATCACTAGAGTATAGATGTACACTTTATTGCCAAAAGTATTTCTCACCCATCCAAATACTGCTTTTACAAACATTTGTGAAAGAATGGGTCGCTCTCAGGAGCTCAGTGAATTCCAGCGTGGAACTGTGACAGGATGCCACCTGTGCAACAAATCCAATCGTGAAATTTCCTCACTCTTAAATATTCCACAGTCAACTGACAGCTGTATTACAAGAACGTGAAAGTGTTTGGGAACTACAGCAACTCAGCCATGAAGTGGTAGGCCACGTAAACTGACGGAGCGGGGTCAGTGGATGCTGTGGCGCATAGCGCGAAGAGGTCGCCAACTTTCTGCAGAGTCAATCGCTACAGACCTCCAAACTACATGTGGCCTTCAGATTAGCTCAAGAACAGTGCAGAGAGCTTCATGGATGGGTTTCCATGGCCATCCAAGCCTCGCATCACCAAGTGCCGGATGCAGTGGTGTAAAGCACGCCACCACTGGACTCTAGAGCAGTGGCGACACGTTCTCTGGAGTGAATCACCAAGTGTAAAGTTTGGTGGTGGGCTGATAACGGTGTTGGGTGTTTCTCAGGAGCTGGGCTTGGCCCCTTAGTTCCAGTCAAAGGAACTTTGAATGCTTCAGGATACCAAGACATTTTGGACAATTCCATGCTCCCAACTTTGTGGGAACAGTTTGGAGCTGGCCCCTTCCTCTTCCAACATGACTGTGCATCAGTGCACAAGGCAGGTCCATAAAGAGATGGATGACAGAGTCTGGTGTGGATGAACTTGACTGGCCTGCACAGAGTCCTGACCTAAACCTGACAGAACACCTTTGGGATGGATTAGAGCAGAGACTGAGAGCCAGGCCTTCTCGTCCAACATCAGTGTGTGACCTCACAAATGCTCTTCTGGAAGAATGGTCAAAAATTCCCATAAACACTCTTAAACCGCCTTTCCAGAAGAGTTGAAGTTGTTATAGCTGCAAAGGGTGCACCGACGTCATATTGAACCCTATGGATTAGGAATGGGATGTCACTGGAGTTCATACACGAGTCAAGGCGGGTGAGCAAATACTTTTGGCAATATAGTGTAGCTCCTAGAGTTTTGTATCTTGTTCTCACAGGTTCATGTTTAGAAGTTAAGAGGAAAGACTTTTGGGTATCAGAGTCTGGAAAAGTACCTCTGCCTTTTACAGTTCCCTTTCAAACAGCAGCTCTAATCCACAGAAGGAAACTGTGGAGTTCATTAAGCCCTTTTTTCTCCAGCTCTGCTCTCCGCTCACCTCTCTGATCTCGGGTAAGAGGAGGTAAGAGGCATTTATGAGATTAGTCTGTATTGTTGAGTCTGTAAAGGAAGGAAGGAAGTGTGGATTAATCTGTTCTGAAGGAACGAGAGGCTCTGACTCTGCAAAAACAGCTTAGAAATCATCATACATGCGGCTGAGGAACACCTCAGTCTGTCCGTCCATCGACAGACTGGACAGACATCATCACAAACTGCTGCTTGACATTTACTGCACTATTTTAATGTTAAAAAGGTAAATTCCTTGACTTTGTTCAATGGTCTACTTTACTTTTAATTAATTTTCCTTCATAAGGACTACATTTTTATCCTTTTTTATTTTAATATCACTGATCAATTTTATCTATTTTGGGGTGAATCCCAGTTGTACCACTTAGCCCTTGTCTTACCCCTTACTCCTTGGTTTTGCACCCTTGCGTCTATGAAGGAGTGTCCTAATTCTCTGTAGGGCTAGGGCCCTGTTTACATGGACACTCTCTTACCTGAAATGCAAAGGTTCTTCCTTTGCATTTCCAAAAGCGATCCAAGTTTACATGGGCACACCAGAACAGCTGAAAATGCTGTAGTGTGCATAAGATGCTAGTCCAGTAGATGGCAATGTAGGTTTGCAGAGAAACAGCAGTGTTGCAACACACGTATGAAGAAGATAAAATTTAAACAAACAACGATGCAAGTGGACGCACAAAGATGCAAGAGTTTCTTGTCTGGACAACAAATCAGTTCGGACAACAGATCTGTCAGGATAGTTTTGCCTGGATTACAAACCGAGCACGGTAAGCAGCACACATGTTACTTGGAAGAAGGCAGAAGCTTTTGTTGTTCCTGGCATACGCGTGCAGCCTTCATGTGAACGAGTACTGCGCATGTAGTGACGTCAGTGTTTCACCCTAAAACACTATATACAAATACAAGATATTAAAAAATAAAAATAAATATTTCTATGTGTATAAAGATGTATTGCATGGAATAGTTGAATATTTACTGAATACTTATCGTGCACATGGGGATTAATACTTACAGATGATTATATATCACATATAATTGTATTGCACCAGATGAATATTTCTCTAAATGAAAAATAAATATGTCTATTTTTCATTTTTCTGTCTGTTTTAGCGGAGAAACATGCCTGGCTTGCAAGAAAAATAGGTGAGGCTCCATCTCCTAAGATTTTCAGTGCAGGGAAGGCCAATCTGATGCCTCTGACTTGATAACATGCACACCGAAATGAAAACAGGCACACTTATGATGTCACAAGAGTGAAACGGGCCTTAACCATGTCACTGATGCAATGTGGACAGGCAGCGTAAGTCTGTATGGGATCCAGTCAGGCTGGATCTGAGTTAAAGACCTTAAACACAGAGAGTCGATGCTGAGGTCCAGATCAGAGCTGCTCTTGATCTGTTCACATACGTCAGGGATCGTCCTCAGATCTTCAGAGAAGGCTGAAACAGGCTGACACCAGCTGACAGTGGAGGGAAGGATTTGGCAGAGGAGGTGATGAACAGGTGGGCCCTCCACACAAAAACACATGACACACACTGACACACATTACTCCACAGACTGCAGAGTAAAGAGGAACAACAGGACAGGGTCAGGGTTCACTAATTCAACCTGTCATACAGGCTGTGTTCAAAATGCTAACCAGCCAAGGAGAAGAAATGATGCTTCTTGATTTACAACTCAGGCCTCCAACCGAGACACCATGGACTTTTTAACACAGTCAGGGCGGTGCATGATTTATTAATAGTTATGACTAGATTCTGAAGTCCATCTGTATGTATGTCTTGACTCAATGAAGCTTCTTCTCTTGTTACACCTGCAGGAAAACCTGAGATAAACTCGCTATGAAATCTTGAAACTTCTGCAGAGTTATCCTGCATTCATGAGAGAGCTCAGGCTGAGCACAACTACCTGATGAGAGGGATGTAAACTGCTGATGTGGACACGTGATCCTGCCAACGATACCCAAAAATTCGCAGAGGGTAAAAATTTATGTCGGTGTCTCCGGACACTTGTCAGTGTAAAGGCCTCGCAGAAGTTTAGTAAGACCATGAGACTAGTGACATCGTCTTGTGTAGTGAACTCATCAGTTATGCTGCGGTCATTGGCAACGGTAACGTGATTTTTCTTTTAATTTGAAATTTATTATTCAGGATTAAATATTTCAGAATTAAAGTTTTCTCCCTTGTGCTTACATGGAAACAGTAATTCTGATTGAGATTTACATGAAAAACACATTTATTTACCTTCATTCAAGGCCTGACGGTTGGGAATGGTTCTGATTGGACAGGGGCGGCCATGAAGTTTTTAAGTATTTACGTCTACAGGAAGAAAAACTTCAGATCACAGCAGAGGATGACATTTTTCGGAAATTCCCGTGGGTGACGTGATTCCTGCGGGAATCCCACGGGATGGGAGTCATTTTTTAATTAGTCCTGTGATCGGGACGGGATGGGACAAAAAGCAACTGGAGCAGGCAGGAGCGGGAACGACATTAATAGATGATCATTTTCAGCCGTGTTAAACAACCGGGAGAACACATGTCCATTTTTGTAGTCATCTCTCAGTGAGATTCAACACTCTTGACCGCGTTAGCAACACAAAAGAACTACAACAGTGGTTTGACTTCCTGTCACCACCGGAAGTGAAAAGCAACTCAGACCGCTGCGGGCGACACACATAACAAAACAACATGGAGGGAGAAGACGACTGTCAGACATGTGAAACTTAAAGACAAGGCCTTTTATATGCACTGAACTTTTACCTCACATAAAAAATGCAACATTTTTTCAACATGTTTGATTTTATTCAAACTGGAACGGGACAGGAGTGGGAGTAATTTTGAGTGGGAGCGGGATGGGAGTAAAAGTCATTCTACAGGAGTGGGACAGGACAGGATTCAATTTTTTTACTCCAGCTCGGGATTTCTTCTCTGGGAGTGGGACGGGACAGGAGTGAAAATCTGCTCCCATGTCATGCTGTAGTTCACAGCTCCAGCATTTCTGTCAGGCAAACCTCGTCCAACTTGGACGCTACAGCTGTGAAAAGGTCAACATTTTAATGCTTAAGTTCATTCACTGTTTAATTCCCAAATCTTCTAAAGTTCATATTAAATAAATGGTCATGGCCTGAGTCTAACACTTGCTTTGGGCAGCCATCCTATTCCTGTCAAAGTCCGGCTTCATCACGACAGGGCAGTGGAACGAGCATGTGCAGACTGACCAGAATTAATTTGGAGCAGAATTAACCTTTACATTATTGAGAAATTTTTCATTTCAGATTTAAAACCAGAATAAAATTCTAAATGTCAAATTTATCACTGTTTTGTTGTTCATTCGCACTGTATTTATTGAAACAGAAAGGACCAAAAAAACAATACAGTTCATGGACAAATGAGCAAATTGATCAGTTTGAGAAATGTAAAGTGTCTTGAGATAACACTTGTTATGAATGGGCGCTACACAAATAAAGATTGATTGATTGATTGAATAAACTAGCCACTGACTTTGGAATTAAGATTTATTAGGAATTATCACCTAAATTTAGGTGTTTTACATGTTTATTTTTAATCTCTTTAAAGAGGATTTAAGTTTTATTCAGAGTTTAAGGGGAAACGTAAACGTTATAATTAAGGGATGGACATCATGGTCAGCAACAACTCTCAGGTAGCATGTGAGGTTTAAACCATGCTTAGATGGGACTAAATGGCCCAAAGGAAATATCCAACACACCATCATACACAGCAAATTTTGCAGTGTTAAATCAACACTTAAAGAGTTAAATTTAACACTATACCCGAGTGTATTTGGTCCTTATCAGAACTGGTGTTAAATTAACTCTTTCCTCAGTGTTGAAATTTCAGAGTAAAATTAACTCAAAATTGAGTAAAAAATTTACACTTGCTAACACCATCCAGTGTCAATGAAACTTAACACTACAGGTTAAATAACTCTGGAGAGAGTAAATATGACTCCCAGCAGTGATGAACATTTACTCAACTGTGATATCAAATTAACTCTGACTTACTCTTTTACACTGCACCGAGTTATAGAAGATTAACACTGGAGACCTAAATAACTCTGATAAGTGTTAATTTTACACACTACTGTGTAGATGATTTACTCTGCAGCAGTGAAAAACCAACTCTTTAGCACTACACAGGTATACATGTATAGTGTTACTTTTACACTTATGTGGTGTCAAATTGCATATATCCAGAAATTACTTTTTTAATGTACCACTGAATGAAAACAAGTCAAAACAAAAATGCATTTCATAACTTAACTTTTTATTTTTTAAAATTACTTTTTCAAGATGAATTTAACATTTGTACTTTTAACTTTTAGTTGTACAATGCATGTATCTGTGGTGACGAGCAACCAAAACAACTTGTTTACAAGCACCACTTTAAAACCTTTAGAAAAACATAAGCCACAATGTCACAGTAAGGTTGTGTAAAAGTGTACTTGCCAAGCACCTCAAAACAACCATACAAATGGGTCACACAACAGGGCTTCAAGTGAACATCACAACATTTGTGAAGATGGTTGCAGGTGTGCTTGCTGTGCCTCAAGCAACTAATCTTAAGTCTGCACAAAAACATATAAAAATAAAAAAACACCACTTTAAAACAATGAACCTATGTCTGCATAAAATGGCAATATGGAACAATATAAGAAGAAGTATCCGTCGTACCATACTTCATTTGAACATCAAATGGTTTGAAGTAAAGCATATCATTGATGTGCAACATCTTTACAACCTTGTCTGGATGCAACTTGACCTTAAAAGCATGGTAATGGTGATCAAAACACATGGTTTCCATCAAATTTCCACAGAGCAAAACACAGTCATCTTTTACAGCAATCGTCTCAATCTTACAAAATACAGGCATCTCGCTTGCTACCTCAGCACAGATAATGAAGTCACGGCGGTACTCTACACCTTGATATTTTATCCACTTGGCAGAAAATACACTGGTAGACAATACAGATCCAAACTCTGCAGCAATCTCTGCACCCTGATTTAAAGGATAACTTCGGTTCCTGCAGCTTTTACATTGTTTCTAGAATGAAGAACAACAATATACTCACCCAGAAGGCTTTCCTGATGCAAACGGTGCTTCGGGAGATATTTAGATCCAAAATCGAGCAGCGGACACCGATATAATGGTAGCCCGTAGGGCATAGATCGCCGCTCCTAAAAACTGCATTAATCGTCCAAAAACTCATGTTTTTCACCAATATTCCATCATGATTCAGCACTTAATGGACGGCCATTGCAGCCTGTGTCTCCACACAGCGCTGTGTGGCTGAACCAACGAGTTTGTTTACATGCTCTTCACAAGATGACAAGAAAAGTGCTCATTGTTTCAGGGCAGCTACAATCGATTTCTTCTTCTTCCAGTTTTGTGCAAAATGGACGAATATCTATGGGATGAAGATGTTGTGGAGGAGGACTTTGAATATGATGGACGCCCTACAGTTTGGAGCCAGATTATACAGATAAGGAGCTGATAGAAATGAGGAAGCGATCTCAACGCCCAGAGAGTACTGCGATGCGCTGAAGGGCATGCAAACAGACTCGTCTGTTTAGAGGTTAGTTCAGCCACACAGCGCTGTGTGGAGAGACACAGGCTACAATGGCCGTCCATTCGGCGCGAATCATGATGGAATATTGGTGAAAAACATGAGTTTTTGGACGATTAATGCAGTTTTTAGGAGCGGCGATCTATGCCCTACAGGCTACATTATATCGGTGTCCGCTGCTCGATTTTGGATCTAAATATCTCCCGAAGCACCGTTTGCATCAGGAAAGCCTTCTGGGTGAGTATATTGTTGTTCTTCATTCTATAAACAATGTAAAAGCTGCAGGAACCGAAGTTATCCTTTAACTCAGAGAGTTTCACCATCTTTCCTGGACCCACAATTAATCTTTCCTTGCTAAAAGACTCGTGATACATTGCCATATAACCTTGGTGCTTTTTTGCTAATGTCTTTGTAATGTTTTTGAAGTTTTTTTGCTGTTGCTTAAAGAAATTATGTTTGGCTTCATAACGCATGCACCATGTGTGCAAAATCGGACCAATGTGCCTTATACAGCGGGGATAGTGTATCATGAAATGATGCTTTGGCAAGAGATTTATTTCAGGAAATAATTGCTTGAACAGTCGATGATGATCAGTGATTAAATGTTTGAGATATACGGTCATACCTTCTGACAGGACTGGGGAAAATACAATGTTAACAATATGCAAAAGCAAAAGTAGGAGATGCCAGTGTTTGTCATCTGTCTCAATCAAATCGCCAAATAGCAAAGGCGTATTGCGTAACAAGCACCAAGACTGTATGGCATTCAATCCCAAATCATTACTTCCATCCAGCAACTTATCTGTTGGCAGAGGCGGACGGTTTCGCTGCTGATTGAAACCATAGTCATAAGCATGTATTCTACCAGCCACTTGTTCTGCGCTTAGGAAGTTGCCTTGAATGTACTTCAGAATAAGTTTCACTTCAAACTGACCAACACCCTCTAAAATGTCATGCATTATGTCTACTGAGAAGTTGTTGGCTGTGTTGAAATACTGAAGTGAATTTAACAGACAAGAGCGTTTAACGCCGTATACATGAGGCAGCCGAGGATCTGTTTTTACAGTCTGACAGTGCTGTGCATGCATATCAACAGTTCTTAAAACAACTTCAGGAGCATCTTCACAGAAAACACTTTGAAAACAGTGTTTTTCAAGGAGACAAAAACGACAGCAATAGCGGGCTCCAAACGACTCCACAAAACCAAACAGACTGTGCAAACCAAGATTGTCCCCAGTGACCTGAACTACAGTACCGTAAATGGCATGTTCAAAACTTGGAATGTGAATTCCCTCTGTCTCAAGCACTTTCAAATCATTAATAAGTGGCTCAAGTACTAAATCAAAGCCATATCGCTTGATGTCCTGTGCATGGAATAGAGCACATAAATGAATATTAGTCAAAGATGAATTAAAGATTGGGGGGAAGTTCCTGAGTGTAAAATATATAGCGCCTAATTTATGTAAACCTTTTTTAGGTCCCAAGACATTTGCAGTTTCAAAGTCGTCATAGAACAGCTGAATCTGCAAGGCATCTTTTTCTTTAGAAAATAGGGGACTTTCTTTAAAATAGGAGGCATCTCTCAAGTCTGCATACACACCTTCATTGGGAATATACATAGGCTTAAACATGTCTGCACATTCTTTTTTTTGTAAAATATTCTTCAGCGTGTCCAAAATGGGAACATATGCAAACATATCAGTTACAATCACTTGGTCATATGTCCCAGTAGTTTTGTTTCTTCTGCTGTCAAATCTTGTGCCAAGCACTTTCTGAACAGGTTCAACAAGTCCCCATTTATTTCTGAAGTGTTTGTTTAGTTTTGTATCTGAATTTAAAGATGTGAATGGATTTGGCAACGTTTGGAAGGACTGTTTTATTTTGTTCCTAGTTTCTGTATCCTCTGGAGACAAGCAATGCAAAGCTGCATCCTGAGCCTGACTGTGAATCTCAAAAATCACTTCTTCCATGGAAGAGACAAACCTCTTAACATTAGACTGACTTAATCCAGCTGCTTTGAGATGTGCAACAGCAGTAGCACACATATCTAAAGTACTATTGGACTTTGTCAACAGTGTGGATGTTGTAGCTGCCTCCTCTACATTTGCTGTTATCAGCTCTCCTGCATCACCAAGGTCTGCTGAGCTTGACGTCAAATCTTCAACTTTTTGGTCAATATCATCAGTATGTTTGGTGTTTAAATGTTTCCTGAACCCAGAAAAAGTTCCAAGCACACGGCCACATCCAGACTGAGCACATTTAAGACGAAGATTTTTTCCATCCAAGTAACCATGAACTACTCGTAAATGCCTAACAAGTGTATTTGCGCAGGTTAAGTCAGTGTGACAAACAAAGCACTTCATGTCAAACTGATCTGTTCAAGTACTAATGAAGCAACCTAGCTCGAACTTCTGCAACACGGGGACTCTCCTTTACTTTGCCAACATCAATCTTGTACACAGTGGTCTGGACAAATGTCAACATGTTGTACAGCATGGGGTTGTATGATGTGGCAAAGACATAGTGTGCTTTAAACAACTCATCAAAGGCACCAAGAGAAGAGGATGACTTGCAAGCAATGGCACTCTTGTCAAGGATGATGAAGAACTGGTGAAGAGCTTTCTTCTTGGATCCAACAGCCAGGAGATGGGGTTGTGTGCTGGTAGTGATGGCATCAAGATGCTCTTGGATGTTGGTTCCTGTCTGAGAAGACAAAACACAAAAACACTGTGAGACACTTATAGTTATATAGATGCAATATTACACACAAAAAAAACTGTTCCAGTGAAGAAACAGTTTTGTAAAACTAGGAACAAACCTTCTTGAAGACCACGAGATGTTTCTCTGCTTGAGAAGCAGACACCTTTCCTGGTCTCTTGCGACCCTGAGCAGAGGGTGGAATCAGGTGCAAGAGCAGAATAATAGATGAGAGGTCACTGTCCCAACCTGTAAAAACACAAATTTGATAAGTGGAATAGCATCAGAAAAATTCAGTGATTCCATAATTTCAATTGCACATTTTCTTATAGAAAAATCACCAGATCTGTATTTTTACTGACCTATTATTCATTTAATATTTAAAATGAATGATGAGTAGCCTTACCAATGTCGGCATCCTCTTCAGAGATATCCTCTGGAGGATCCGCTGCCAGGAGAAGCTCTTCAAGCTCACTGGTAGATGGAAGCTTTCTGCATTGTTGGATGATTTTCTTCTTGAATGTGGTGGTCCATTTCTCCAGAAACTTGCTTGAGATATCCTCCCCAAACATCAGAACAAAATCCTGTTCCACCTGAGGATAAGCAATAAGAATTTCATGATTTCACAGCCAAATGAAATGTGTGTTAACTGTGTGACTGTCACTAAATTACAAACATACTTTTTGTTTCTTTTACAAAACTGTAAAGTTATCAAAACACAAAAAAAAATATTAAAAATACTAACCAAGCCTTTGACATCTTTGAACCGTGGAAAGACAGACAGTATGTTGCTCGACTGCTGGGGGTCAAGGACCATCTTGCGGCGGAAGTCAAATGTCAGTTTCATCTTTTTCTTGATTGTTTCCTCGTCAGCTGAATTCTTCATCAGTGCAATGGCTTCCTTAACCTCATCTTCACTAAGGACAGTCTCTGGAACAAACTCGGGATCTCGTCTGGCAGCTGGTCCTCCAAGCCCAACATCAGGAGATGCTCCTTCGGATGATGCTACACAATATGGGAAAATACCACATTTTGACAACCATATAAATTTGAAGGCAATGAAACAAAGCTTCAGATCTTCTTCCAGTGTTATTATTAGTGCTGTCAGGCAATTAAAAAAAATTAATCTGATTAATTACCAGATTTATATTAATCTAATTAATCACATTTTAATCTCATATCTGCTTAAAGTACCCAAATACAGAATTTGAATTCTAGGATATTATAAAATTGAAGTGCAGGACTAATCGAATGAATACACTAAGAAGTGAAGATTTGTAAATCCACATTTTTATTGGTGACTAAATAAAACCAAAGTCAGGGCAACTTGTCCAGAAAATTCTAAGCTCAATCAGGCAACTCAAATTACACTTTAAGTGTGTTTCATAAATCAAATTCAAAATAAGAAAAAGGTCGAGGACATCCAGCAAACCAATTAGGCCTGATGCATTATTAAAGAATGTAGAACAAATATAGATAAATAAATTCAGCAATAAAATAAAACTAAGTCTTAAATATGCCATTCCTGTTGTCACCTGGGCTTTGTTTGGTTTGACTAGAGATGCATGTGTGAAGTGACGTGCCACTGCCATGTACGGGTCCTCCAGCTGGACAATATTAAAATGTTTGTGTGTTATGATTAATCGCGAATAATTGTTTTAATGCATTAATTTGTGTGCAATTAATTAATCTAATTAATGCACAAAAGTGACAGCCCTAGTTATTATACATTACCACCGTATGATGATCGTCTGTCCCTAGCACTGGACCTCTGTATAGTCTTAAGCCTCCAGGCCAAGTACCCAGTGCCGCTCTCGCCATCATAATAATGCTCCTTGAAGGGTGAAAACACAACAAAAATAGAAACTTGGTTAATGTGGAGTTTTTTTCAGGTTATTTTTGACACAGAACACAAAAATTGAGAATTTGAACACAAATCCAACACTACTCTCTCACTGTTCTCCAAATTGTTCCTGTAGGCCCACCCTCTAGCACAGTGTTTCCCAAACTTTTCACAGCCTGTACCCCCCTTCTGACATCTGAACTCCAGCCATGTATCCCCTACTCTCACACACTTAAAACATCTAGAAAAAGAAATGTGTCTGCCACCACCCCCATCTCCCATTAGCATGCAGAATTTACAAAGAAAATCTCTTAAAGGGAATTATTTCTCATGAAACATTTACCAGCATTTTGAGTGAGCAACATCAGATGACTTTTGAAAAGAGAAATCTACCAAACTTTTCTACATTTTTAGAACATACGTAGTTATGAATCCACTTGAAACTTAAGGTACAAACTCACCACAGCTTAAAGGAGGAGGCTGTCTGACTGAACATATTTTACTGTAAATTTTTAATCAATTCAGGACAGATTTCCTTCTCAAATATGTCTCATGAATCCAGCCCTCCAGCCTTTCTGTTAGTACTCGAGACTGTTATCAAAGCTCAAAATAACTGGTGGAGCTCCATTCAAAGATTTACGAATTTTAACTGTGGGAATTATGTTTACTGAATGTGGTCTCATCTGGACTCCTGCACAAAGTTCACGCTAAATTCTAAAATCTGTTGAAGCACAAAAGGCATATACCGTCATTCAGTGCTTGTTAAAATGGGGTAGAATCTTTTTTACAGTTTAGCTCGAGTGTGGCTGTTTTTTTTTCTGTGAATTTTCAACACAAGAATCAGAGTAACATCACTCTGAGTCTCTTGTCACTACAAGCTGATTGGGGCCTCAACATGTTGCAGAAATCAAGTGTGATACATTCAGGTACCCTCAGAAACTTGAGAATCTGGCGATCCTGCTGGTTTTATGGCTTTTGGATAGAACAAATGGTTTGTAAATGCCAGGCATTTAAAACACAAGGTATTTTGAACATACCACAGTATGGGAATCACTACTCTGGCACATTTTTGAGCTGGAGCTACTTTCTAAACACTTGATAATTTCAAGCGTGCACATTTGGTGTAACTACCCCCGTACCACCTTTGTAATTTCCTTGAAAACAACCATCTTAGAACGTTACATTATTATTTTCATTGCGTGGTGAATGAGCAGATCACAAATTTTCAACAAGAGTGTTTTGGAGTTACTGTACTGTGTACTTGATGAATGAGGGACCTGTACCATTCACCTTGATTGAATTCACTGAGCAGAACAACAAGCACTGATAATTAAAGATAATGAACCTAGTCATATGACTACAGGGAATAGGGTGATGGGTGAATTTGACAAAATACTAAGCTACACATTCAACATTCAATATTATGACTTACATAACCCCTCTTGGAAAATGGATCCTTGAGGTAGGGGAATAAGCTCACAATTCCTTGAGCATACATTTCTTTCACCTGTCTGGGGGGTGATGTACTGCAAGATAGAAAAAAGGTTAAGATTTCTCAGATGTATCTACTGAATTTAACAAAGATTTGTATGTACTTTAATAACAGCAATGAGCTGACTAAAAACTATCCATAAATTACCCATTCTTCTCTGTCATGTCTGCAGTTAGTATGTTCACCATTTTTCTTCTGGTCTCATCTGTCAGGGACTTGCTTCGATTATATTCACTTATTATGCGTTCCCCACCAGGTTTCTTGGTAAGAATTGATTCCACCAACTTTAAACAGAAAGCAAAACAATTGAGCATGTTGAGACTACACCCAAGTAATCCATCCATGAGTTAATATTAGTTCAAACATTAAGTTCTCTTCCTAAACAGGGACTTTAAAATGATCTTATAAACAAATGATTATAAAGTTCTTACTATTTTAATTTCAGTTAATTTCAGTGTTAATTCTTACGTGTTTGGCTTCTATGTCCAGCCTCTGCTGCTTACTCGGAGGACTCTCTGAAAGGATGATTGTATCTTGAGAATCAGACGAATCAAGGGATGGAGGTCTAGACTGCTCGGGAGATGGTACCATGGAGACAGTTTCTGGCAATGATACGAGAAGTAGATGAAAGAAAAAGCATGAACCACAAGGAATTTGCATGTTCATTAAATAATGTAATTACAACTACAAATATAACTGAAACAAACCAGTGTCATAATGGATGGTTAGCACTCCATGTGAAGCATCATAACTACATCCTCGAATACGTCATCATCCAACTCAGTCCCCGAACTGTCAACAACCTTCACACCCTCTGTCACAGGTGGCACACCAAACTTTGCAAATGCTAAAGAAAAAGACAAATGCTTGAGCAAACCAGACTTTGAGTTCATGCTGTTTTCATACACTTACAAGAAATCTGGATCTGTTCTCAAAAATAAGTGTTACTGTTACTATCAGCACCTTAAAATGAGCTGCATGTAAGACTGTGGCAAAAATGGTTATTGCAGCCAAATTCAAATACTGCAGCGTGTTATTTTAGAAGTGTCAGACTTTTGTAATCCAAAATACTAGTAACTGAAGCTAAAACTAGCAACCACCTAAAAGATACAGACTAGTAACAACAGGCCAAAACACAAATTCAAAAATATTGTAATATTAAAACAATTACTTCGTGTATAGTGACACATTAGGATGATAACACTATAATTTGCAACACCTTTCTTACATACAGCTTGCAGTGCAATGCTTGATTTGTGTCCATTTCTTACCTGCAATCAAAAACTCTTTGAGATCTGGTTCTGTTATTCTCACAAATTTCTGTACATCACCAAGTCTGGTCTTAATCAACATGGTTCCTGCAACAAATATGTTACATACTCATTATGATATTAATATATGCATATATATATATATATATATATATATATATATATATATATATATATATATATATATATATATATATATATATATATATATATATATATCAACTGATGCTCAGTTCTTAACAGAGTAACCCTGCAGCAAGACTACATTTTATGAAAAATGATCAATTTGAATAAAAGTGCTTTTTTCTGGCATATGATCAGCTTTTTACAGGAACGGCTGGCAGGGACCAGTCTATTTATATTTAATCACGTCGGCTTATTAACGATTGAAATCACATCACAAATACTTTGCCTGGGACTCACGTTACCTGTGTCATCTTTAACCACTCAGACGTGCCTCAGCGCGTTACAGAAATAGCATGTTACTCCACGTTAACTTGTGCGCGACTGAAAATCAAAGTTGGAGACATTAGCTGCTGTGACTGACGGCATGTGTTAGCAGCAGTCAGTTAGCAGCATTTCGCACGGACAACTTCCCCTTTCTTCTTCAAAATAAAATGGAAGTCTGTGCTGTTAATGCTACCGTAGGCTAGACGAAAAATCACCGAAAAAGCACAAATATTAACACATTTTATGGTCTGCTGAAGCAACGTTACGAGCGATATAACCTACCTTGAAGACCATGCAGCAGGGCGCACCCATACGAGCTTTATAGCACATCATTCACAATGGAATATACTGACGAAAGTTGATATTTTAATGGCTTGGCCTTTGAGTAATTTTTATCACCTTAATTATTTACACGAACATTAGCTTCTTGAGCCGACTCTTCACACCAACACAGGCAAAAGTTGATATAATATGAAAGTAACATGTGCTCATGGACCAGTTTGAAAAAAAGGTGCACGTGTACATGTTCTTTGTTAGGTGAGCCAAAAGGGTTAGCTCTACTCAACCTACTGCATTTTTTTTTACAAGAATCGTATCCATTTGTGACACAAAAAACTCTCATTCAATGCTTAATATTAAGTAAATTACTCTTTGAGGACAGAGTCAAGTTGAAAAAGCGCGCAATTTAAGCTAGGCTTTCTCTCGTGAAGTCGTTAAGTTTTAAATTTGGGGTTAAGATACTCACACAGCCCGCTTAAAAAACAGAATTATTCTGAAATGTTATTTCTGTTGAAACGCCAATATAAAATCAATCGGTTTAAGATAAAATAAGACACTTACCGTAGTTCTGCCTCACGAGTGTAATGGCGGACACACAAATCTCTGACGGTTGAGCAGGGAGTGGTGGGGGGCTTCCCAGAGTCAAATCATCACTGCATCTTTTAACTACAGAAATTTTCACCAACACCAGGGGGCATTCTACTCAATCTTTTGTTGTTATAACTCTGAAAGAGTCAATGAACTTCAACACAGCATATTTAACACTGCAGAATTTACTGTGTACCAGCAGCAGCAGCCTGAACCGCTGATCCAAGGCAGGATGGATCCATGCTTTATGATGTTCACTCCAAACTCTGAGCCTACCATCTGAATGTGGAGCAGAAATCCAGACTCATCATACCAGGAGACATTTTTACATTCTTCTATTGTCCGATTCGGTGAGCCCGTGTGAGCTGTAGTCTCACTTTCCTGTTCTCTGACTGCTGTAGCCCTCCTGCTTCAAGACTTAACATGCTGTGTTTTTAGAAATTCTGCAGCCTTTCTA
This sequence comes from Scarus forsteni, assembly GCA_036419115.1. Taxonomy (NCBI): domain Eukaryota; kingdom Metazoa; phylum Chordata; class Actinopteri; order Labriformes; family Labridae; genus Scarus; species Scarus forsteni. The sequence goes on from JAZDUH010000443.1 coordinate 8,046,292, forward strand.
TCATCTCAAACCGCTCCGACCCTTGAGCTGATGGAGAAAATCCAAGTAGATCAGCAGTTTCTGGTTGACCAGCATGTCAACCATGTCATGTTCAAAATCACTTCAGGGGGTCGACTTTGCTGTGTCTGCATGCATAAATAAGTTGATGTCATGTGATTGCCTGATATCAGCTATTTGCGTAAACAAGCAGTTGAACAAGTGTGTCTAACAACGGTTTTTACAAAGAGCTCATAAGCAGTGACTCTGTCCCTTCTTCCTGAACTAAATGATCAGGGAATAAACAAACTTAATGTTGATTTTGATAAACGAAGCCAAACCGCAATGAGTGCTCAAAAGCAAAGGTTAGGCACTTTCCTATCACAAACACTTGGGTAGCACCTGCAGAACTAAATAACTCCTCTCAAATTACCAATTTCCCCCTTAAATGACTGCTTTTAGGGTGGAAGAAGATCGAGTTTGGACTTAATTTTATGTTTTGGACACAACACTTATGGAGCCTGTTTCTGCTGCAGGAGTAAACACTACACTCTGTGCCGGTATTTTACCAGACGATAGGTCAAATGGCACACAAAAATGCTGGAGGATGTTTTAAAAGCAGGCAATCTGACTTCAGGTTCAAGTAAATCTTGATCTTCTTTAAATAATTTAAGGATTTTCAGTTTGATGAATAGCTAATTTGTTTAATTTGGCACCATTCGGAGGAAACTTTCCTTATAAGTCGTATTTTTTGTTGCTTAAAAAGTGTAACAAAAAGTCTAAAATGATGGAAAGGAGCCTGCTGATCGGAGTTCACCATGGCAGGGCTCAGAGTGTGAGTGGGAGAGAGAGAGCAGGCCTTTAATTCCCTTTTATTCCTGCGTTCAGATAAGGCTCCTCTCCTCACTGAGCTGAGTAAATTGCATTTCTCCACTCAGCGAGAGGACGGAGAGTTGTGAATGAAGCTGGGACCTCGATAACGCCACTTCCCTGCTCTGATTATTGTTTCCTTCTCTGGGAGGCAAGGTGAGGTTGAAAAGGTTTCAGGAAAGGATTGAATTTTCTGCATAGATATACATGAAAAAATAATGAGGCGTCATTGTGTGGCGGGGTTTCATTAATAAAACAGCAGCCCGCCGCTCAGCGTGTGAGCTGCAAACACAGCGGCGTCTTTAACTTTTTAGTCGGGATCTTCTCCGTGTCATCCGGGTCGACATGGAGATGTTACACGGATGATCTGTTTGACGTTAGCCCTGATTATTTGCACTCCCAGAGGCTTTTTAACATGGATTCTTCCTGCAGCAGAGCTACATTTCAGTTTTGATCTGTTTAATGATAACAATCAGTTCCATAGTAAGAACTTTATAATACAGCAAACTCAAATAACTTTGTCTCAGAGCCTCTTATGCTCACTATAATCCATTTAAGGAGCTTCATGGAGTTCTCATTTGTTCTTCTTTCTTCAAACAGCCTTGTGTCAGAGCTGTAGTTATGTCACAAATCAGTTCAGAAGACATACAGAAATCCTTGGGGATGCTATTACAGCCATCACATTCAATAAGTGGAAATGTTCTGTACAGCCTTTTTCCCACAAGCAACCCTGATTTTATCAGGATAGAAGTAACTTCTGGGATTTTGAGAAATGCTGTGATCCATGCTGGGTAGTCTTTGTTAAAATATATTTCAGTTTAATTTATGTAGTCATCTAAATAGTTACATTTTAGACTAGATATAGTTGATGAAATTTTACAAAATTTAAGTCGCAGAAATTTACTGTAAAATTCATCAACAAAAAATGTGTGGAAAGTGTAAGGCATTTTTATGTTTCCTTAAATTCTTTATTAACCCTTTAAAGCTAGGGTCGGTAATTTTGGAAAACTAGCATGATTTTGAATGTAGCATCTCCTCAGGACTCCGCCTAGCCCCTCACCCCTCTCCCTAGAGCTCCTCCAAAATTACGCCCTGCCCACATGCATGAGCGCCGCTGATTCACAACCAGAAGACTGATTCACCTCCAAACCCTCAGCACAACGTTTATGTTTTACACTGCACCAAGTCATGTCTCAGTCAGCGGTGAGAAAACACCAAAACACTATCACATGTAAAGTTAAAAAAAAACATTGTGGAAATTAGTTAGTGCTCACAGCCCGATGTTGATTTCTCTGCCATTCTCCACATAGCTGTCAAATCTCCCATTTTGGCCATACACTACCGTATTTTATATGAAAACATCAGTTAATTTAGTTTTAGTTTTGTCAATTTGAACTTGTTTTTATTCGATACTGTCTAGTTCCTGTCAGGGGAAAAAGGTTGATGAAAACTAATTATGAAAATAATAAGTCAACAAAATGTACGCGATCTAATGTAATGACTATCTCTAAATATCCTAATATTTTTCTTTTTTTAAATCAACATTAAAGTCACAATATTATGAGGCACTAAAGCATTCACAAAGGACATAGTACTGTATCATGTTCATTGAGTTTCTGATGTCCTTTTCATGTAAATCACCATCTCCATCCCCACAAACTCATACGCCCACTTTAATCTCCTCTCAGAGTGAAGCACTCCACCTCCGTGGCTCCGATGGCTCCCTCATTAATGCCCTCCCTCGACTCCTCCTGCTTCCTCCCTGCTCTCTGCTCGACTCTTGACTGATGTACAAATGCAGATTTTCATCCTCTCCTGCTGTTGTTTGTACTTCTACCTCCTCTCAACGCTCCCTCACGCCCACAGAGATGGCTGTTAACTCGCCCCGAGTGTCTCTGTCAGCTGCTGGGGGGATCTGGACAAGTACAGAGAGCTCTTCATTCAGAGCTAAAGAGGCCCCGAGGTTACACAAATGATGGCAGGAAGCCGCGGGTGGAGCTGCAGTGGAGGACACCTGAGGCCCGATTCAAGAGCGGAGCTTAGCTGGAGGCGAGGACGCCCGCAGGACCGTCTGCTTGTTTATGTGTCAATACGGAGCAGGATCACAGCGGGGGGTACTCCACGACTACAACATCGATACAGGGCTGCTTTTCCAGAAAGCAACCAACTCATTCCATCCTCACTCAAGTGGAAAACAAAACCAACAAAGTCGCTCTACAAGGAGAAAAGAGGCTTTTTCTCAAAGTATGGCCTTCCCATGAAGCCTCAAGACAAAATGTACTACAACATGAGGTGAACACAAGGCTTCATACCTACATTGGTTTCCGCTTTAGCTCTGACAACCTGGGCTGCTGTTTTTCCTTTTTAATCAACTTGATTTATCAAATCAAACGGGAGAAACTTTTTACCTATATGGAGGTTTATACAGAAAATTTAGAGCTAAATTTAACACTTTTTAAGACTGTGCTGTCTATGTGGCAGGTGGGGATTCTGTTTGCCTTTTTGAGAGCAAAAGAGGAAGTTCATTTAGCTTTGACCTAACAGTGTTGCCGTACAGCAGTTCTTCTAAAATAGTGGGGTGAGCGGTGCGATGCCAGGGGGGGCCCATGTAACACCGGGAAACATGTTTTTTGGGCCGTACTACCATAAAGGGTAATTGCACATCCACTTCAGTAGGGGGCAGTGTCGCTGTCATTGTCAGAGTGTGTGCAGGTAGTATTGGTTTTTTTGCACCGAGCTTGCGCAAACACAGCACAGAGCAGGAAATGGACAGCATGGACAGCATAGAAAGAGACAGCATGGGAAAATATATTACAGGAATGTAAAGAAAGGCGGAGAGAGGAGGAGATAATGATACAAACAAAAGTCTCCCGAAAGCCAAGACGAGGAAATATGACAAAGCGTATGAAGCGTTTGGCTTCACTGCGACCACGGTGGAAGATGAGGAAAGACCGGTGTGTTTACTCAGTAAAAACAATGTGCATTGCTTAACAGTTAAAGAGGACACATCATGCTTGTTTCTCCTTTTCACTATGCCAGACTAGGATGCCTGTAAAGCATTTCTGCCCTCAGTACAAGTCATTTAGTTCCTTCATTGCCCCACAATAGCATTCTCAAAATCCTCATTTTAGGCCATTATGAAGCCCTCGTTGAAACACTCGGATCTGAGGATAACCTGAAGTTACCTCGCAACGTCACAGCCCTTTGTGGTCTGATTGGTCAATTCTATTGGGGGCTGAGTCCCTGTCCTTCTTCTTCTACTGTATTTTCCGGCAGGCTCAAAGCAGCGACTGCGTATTGAGTCCCCCTACAGGCCAGAGCTGGTAATGTGTGAATGTGAGCTAGGGATCTATATATCCCTGCTAGTGGATGTGTTCCTCGGTGATGGTTTTGAGGCTAACGAACATCACAGAGGAGGAAGTGTTTTATCAGATTACTCCAATAAAAAGAAAGGTACCTCGTGTCGTCACGACGTTTGAAATCTCACGGACATCTCGCAACGACCTATTTTCAGAGGCATCAAATCTCGTTCTGGGATATCAGAAAAAATACAATATCTAATTTTTTGAAAATTAAGGGGGTGTAAGGCCTTGTTTTCAAATTTATTATATTATATGTAAGTATTAAATAATGCATCAGCATGATATGTCTCCTTTAAGCAATTGTCGGCACTTTTTTCCTGAAAAAACTCCAGCAGCTTATCAGCGTGACTGGGGTGTAATGTCTTTAAGTGTCGCCTTAATGTATTTGGCTTCATGCTGTCCGCTGCCAACATTTTTAGACACAGTAAACACGCCGGTCTAAGGATTTATTTTTTTGAATTTCAGGCAAATGATGCACTTTAAATCTTTTCTGTTACAGACTAAAAAACAAAGTTAATTAAGTTATTCTTTGTCGTAAATTGATCTATATTTCTTCCCTTTTCTATGTTTTTTGTATTATTTAATGTTAATAAGGATACTATGTTATGCAGAGGTGTACTTACAACAATTTTTTAGACAAATGATACTATTTATAGGCGCGGCGGAGAGTAGGGGGGACACAAAATGTTTTCTTCTTCCTAGGGGGCTCCTAGAAAAAATTGAGAAGCACTGCCGTACAGTAACACACAGTAGCCATTCATGAAACTTGTGCTCAGTTCATCTCAGTTTCAGTGTTCGGCTTGGAAAATAGATGCTTGTGAGTATGTTCAAGTTTATCACTTCATGATGCTTCTAAGGTTGCACAGTATGTAGATTAAACACTAATCTTGTATTTTTTAGATCCCCGCCAATTGTGGTAAATGCCAACGCTAGCATATACATGCATTTTTCCATATAAGTTAGCCTGAAGCTAACGTACCCTTTGTGTAGTGGGATTTCCATTTCCAGAAACTAACTGATGTATTGTTTGTTTAGTTTTACAGTGTTTTCTCAAGTAAAGACTCTAAGCGGAACTCCTCTGAATCAGAGTTTTTCTTGGGACCTGTTGTCTATCTGGCCAAGGTGCAGAATAAAGACTTTTCCCAAGATCCCGTTCCATCTTTAACTTCTGGCCAGTCTTAACAACTAAAATTATTTTAGTTTATGGCAAGTTCCTGTCATTGGACAAAGTATATTAAACAAAATAATTAAAAGAGTTACAGCTCAATATATAACAATAGGACTCCAACAATTCAGTGATTAAAAATAAATATAACATCTTAAAACTGGTTTGATGTAAAAACTCAGAGAAAGCTGCTAAATTTGTACATCCATCATCTTCTCCAGTTCAGGGTCATGAGGGACTGAAGCCCTACCCTCACATCATTTAAAATATCTCACTGGTCCTTCTGTCTGGGAAAGAGCCTATGGAAAGTGTTTGGGGAGGGAAGAACCTTTCATAAGCATATCCAGCAGATGATTGGACGATCATTCCATCAATCAATATTCCTCATAGGGCAAGCAGAGAATGTAGCATATGGGAGCTACTGCACTACAGAATGTGAACCTCCTTATTTATTGAATGAAGAAATGTGGTTCAGATCTGATAAAACTGCTACTGGAGCTGCTAGCATCTATGCTAATCCATGTATGAGCAGTCACTTCCTGCTGGCATCTCTCTTGTAGCTCCACCTCTTCCTGCTCTAAAGGACTCCGATTGGGCTGTCCCACTTTGAGCTACACACAGTTGTTGTAGATTGGAGCTTTGCGAGATTGATCTGCCTACATACATAGAATCAGAAGGATCCATCTGCACAGCAAGTTTACCACAAAGCTCCCCGCTTTCAAAGTTGCATAGTGCTAAAACAGGAAAACCCTCTGTGGAAATGTAATAAACTCTGTTTTGTTAAAGAGTTTTTGATCCATTGGAACAACTCTGAAACTTTTAATTTCAGGTGGAAAGGTACCTTTCATGCCTCAGAACATTTGAACACTGCTTCTCTAAAGAACAAAGACAAGTCCGGCGGTCTGACGGCTTTCTCTGGCAGTTGTTGAGTGAAAAAGCCCTCATTGTCCTTCACAGACTACTCAAGCCTCTCCTGTCTGCACACCCTCTTCCTCACAACAAAAGCAAACCTGTTGATGATGAAAAACTGGAGCCAACACGAGCAAACCGTTCAGCCATGGCCATTAAAATAACAATGGAGCTAATCAAGCTAAATGTCCCTGCGTGTGTTTTCATCTCCTGAAAATCAGAGTGAATGAGCTGGAATTGAAGGCAGTGACCCTCCGAGATGAGGCCGGGCTGTGAAAACAGACTGTTAACAGATGCAACAACAAATACTGAGAAAATAAAAATGACAGCATTCTCTTAGTAAAAGCAGGAGATCAATGAGACTCATGTGGCAGAGCAACAGTAATCAGATAAAACATAATCAGAACAAAATCACTTTAAATTAAAACTCATTCTTCTCATTTATTTTCTTCTCAAGAATGCCTCACAGGATTCCTCAAACTTTGCCCTTTAACCTTTTTCTTCAATAAACACTTGTTCTATTTTTTGTATGTGTAGCAGGTAGTTTGCGCAGTAATTTTATCAGAAGTGGAAAGAGTACTGAAATATCCCACTCATGTAAAAACACCACTATTTGGATGAAAATGTACTTAAGTACAAGTAAAAGCACTGGTCTAAAAATGTACTCAAGTAAAAGTATAAAGTAGATTGTTTAAATGTACTCATTTTAAAAGTTACCTTTTGAACGGGGTTGGGGTTCTTTCTTCTGATTTCAAAAAATTAGGTACACAAATATTAAATTAAATAAAAGGTTTTATTTAAAGGCAAACCGTTGATTTTAACGGCCTTCAGATTAGCTAAAGAACAGTGCAGAGAGCTTCATGGATGGGTTTCCATGCTGAGCAGCTGCATCCAAGCCTCACATCACCAAGTGCAATGTAAAGCATCGGATGCAGTGGTGTAAAGCACGCCGCCACTGGACTCTAGAGCAGTGGAGACGCGTTCTCTGGAGTGACGAATCACTAAGTGTAAAGTTTGGTGGTGGGTAGGGATGTCCCGATCCGATATTGATATCGGATATCGGTCAAAAAAACAAATACCGGATTATATCGGCCTGCATCCTAAATCTCCGATATCAGCACTCCGATACAAGCAGTCCATTCTAATATGTTTATTTTTTATTTTATTCAGTTGTAGAATATGCTTATGTTTAAGTTCAACACAGTGGTTATTTTGCAATTGGTGAAATATGTTTTTGTTTGATTTATTGAGGTCACTTTTCAGGGTCTTCTAATATTTTTTATTCATGTTGTTTTAATTGTAGTATATTCTTATGCTTAAGGTTAAAATTTATTTAACCTATTGGTTCATAACAAATGGGTCAGTTTTTCTCATACCTACTATTGCTGACTACTGTTCTCTGTTTGAGTAATCTGACCTGATCAAGCCTTTTCTTACAGGCCATACTACAAAATAGGTAATAAAAGTCTGTATGATTCCTGCTGATATCGTATTGGATTGATATCGGTATCGGCCAATACTCAAGGCTGCAGTATCGGTATCGTATCGGAGGTGAAATAGTTGTATCTGGACACCCCTAGTGGTGGGCTAATTATGGTGTGGGGTGTTTTTCAGGAGCTGGGCTTGGCCCCTTAGTTCCAGTCAAAGGAACTCTGAATGCTTCAGCACACCAAGACATTTTCGACAATTCCATGCTCCAACTTTGTGAAAACGGTTTGGAGCTGGCCCCTTCCTCTTCCAACATGACTGTGCACCAGAGCACAAAGCAGGCCCATAAAGACATGGATGACAGAGTCTGGTGTGGATGAACTTGACTGGCCTGCACAGAATCCTGACCTCAACCCGATCGAACACCTTTGGGATGGATTAGAGTGGAGACTGAGAGCCAGGTCTTCTCGTCCAACATCAGTGTGTGACCTCACAAATTTGCCTCTGGAAGAATGGTCCAAAATACCCATAAACACTCCTAAACCGCCTTCCCAGAAGAGTAGAAGCTGTTATGGCTGAAAACGGTGGACCGACGCCATATTGAACCCTATGGATTAGAAATGGGATGTCACTTAAGTTCATTTGAGAGTCAAGGCAGGTGAGTGAATACTTTTGGCAATATAGTGTATGTTAGTGATGCCTGATGATGTAATCTGAAATATTCAGACAGTGGACGGTTTGCCTTTACTACAGTCAACATCGCAGTCCTATTAAATAGACAGTTCAGGTAAACTGTAGCAATTCTTCTTCGAGACAACTTTATAGTTAACATGGTTGAACCTTTGTGAGACTGCTGTTTTCCTGTAAGCTGTATTCCTATTGGCCAGAGGTAGGACAAAGTCATTGTTTTCCAAGTTTCACGTTAGTCATTTACAGCTGTTGGAAATCCATGAAATAAAGATACTTTTAAAACAACTTTCCCTCCCTCACATTTTTTTAAACTTAATGTTCTGGGGGTCAGTAAGGAAGCTGTGGATGACCTGTGATACATGAGTCAAACAGGGTTCATTCTGGGGTGACTATGTCCTCTTCCTGGAAATCTATAAGTGGTTTTAGCATGAGTTTATTTAGGATGTGGAAGGAAGCATTTACATAAATCTAAATTTTTATGAATGTCCAGAAGAATTTCTTCAAACTTGGCACAGCTGTCCACTTTGACCGGGCTGTTGGAGCATCCATCCATGTTAAAGAAGAGAAACCTTTGACCAATCACAGTCTCACATAGGACGATGAACGCACTATTTCACACCTAGAGCACCGTCCAAATATTTATTTTTTTTTTTAATGTATTTTTTGGGCATTTTGTGCCTTATTGATAGGAGAGGCTGACAGTGGATAGGCTTGTGAAAGGGGGTGAGAGAGTAGGAAATGCCACTCTGCAAACTGGCCACAGGCTGGATTCCAACCCAGGCCGACAGAAGTATGTATATGGGACATGCCTGGTTGCTAACCACACCGACAAACTAGCACCCATCAACCTGTCAAGTCGGACAGTATGATCAGCTGAAAAAGGACACGTCACACTAACATCAGGTGACACCTCTGACAAAGATGGAAGAAGATTCAAGAAAAAAATAAAATAAAATATGAAAAATAAAAAAACTCACACTCTCGTAGGTCCTCTCTCCAGCCGCTGCACATTGATCTGCTCCATTTCCATCCTGATCTGGATCTGCCTGCATGTTACCTCCACATCTTCCCGCTCCACCTGAGGATTTAAATGTTACACAGAGCCATGCAGAGAACAGGTACGCTGTTTCGGCTCTTCTGCTGTCATTCCATCTCAAACATCAGAAAACGGAGCGAAGCCTGAATTATCCAAACAGCTCCTCTCTGCCCCTGTGCAGCCGCGCAGCACTGATCCACACTGACAGGAAGTGCATGCAGCAAAAAGTGAGACTAACATTAAAACACATTTCTGCACGTTTAATCCACGCTGCAGTTGCTGCATTTCAATAATGAAAAGCTCCTGGAGTCGTGTTGATTGTATGATGGTTAATTTAGTCTGGATTTTCTGCCCCAACATGCAAAATGTTTCATAAAAAACAAAGAAGAACAGTGAAAAGCACTCTGAGGTTTGAACAAGACTGCCAGTCATTCCCCAAGTGACTCTGAGCCCAAATCGATTCTCCTCTCTCTCTCCATCGTCAGGCTTTTACTGACCGTTCACTGACAGAGCAGCAGGGTAAAAGTTTAGCTGAGCTCGGCTGGCTGATAGATTTAGAAAGAAGGTGTAAAAGCAGAAATTCATGTTCCACATGAGCACCTGCAGTTAACTCTGCAGCTTTACTCTAATATACTGAGGAGCTTTAAGTCTGCACAGAGAAATCAGCTGTGACATGAATCTTAAATTAACAGAATCAAGTTTACTTAAAAGCATCATGATGCAGTTTTGTAAGAAGTGCGAGGACACTGAGGAGCCATTTACAGTATGGCCAAATCTGAAGAGTTTTCCTTTCATTTTGGCCTCCTGTTTGCATTGAAATGGTTCTTGGAGTGCGTGAATCTGCAGACTTTTGAAACCAGGGTCGCAGGTGGAGAGTTTTCAAAACGCTCCATGCAGCTCCGTGTAAACCAGAGTCAGGGCGTTTCAGGATGAAATGCTGACATCACCTCATGCGCGCATATACCAGGAACAACAACAGCTTTGGCCGTCCACAGAGTAACATGTGTGCTGCTTACTGTGCTCAGTTTGTAATCCAGACAAAACTATCCAGACAGGTTTGTTGTCTAGAAAAAAATGTCCTGTGTCTTTGTGCGTCCACTCGCCATTGTTGTTTGTAGAAAGTTTTCCTTCTTCATACGTGTCTTGTAGCAGGGCTGTTCGTCTGCAAACCTCCATCGCCATCTACTGGACTGGCATGCACACTACAGCTGTTTCATTTGTTTCTAGTGTCTCTGTCTGAATGTGGATTAAGTTTCAATATGCAAAGGAAAAACCTTTGCTTTTTAGGTCACAGTGTCTCTGTGTAAACAAGACCTGGGACGTCCAGCTAACAGCTGCTGAAGGTATGGAGCAACTTCGGCTGGTTTTCCAATAACATCTGCCTCTACAACGCCCTCATTCAGTTCCCATCTAACAGGAGAGCTGTGAAACTTCACTTAAATGCTTTAATTATTGAAGCCAAAAAAGTCTGTAGAGGAGCTGGACAAAGGTGTTTCTTTAATAAAACATAAGTGGGCCTGGTTTCAGAAAATTTCCCGAAGCAGTGACTCAGCCAAATTTTGTAACATTTATGACACCAAAAAGTGAAAATTAACAGTATTTTCTCAATCAAAACCAATTTTTACTGGTTTGTTGTTTTAGAGTTCAGGTCTGGGTACAAATTTTCAGCCCAGCCACATGACTTGTCAAACCAACTAAAGCCAACCCAGGAAAACTCTCCCAAGGGCAACGGTTTGTTCCATCTAATTTCGATGCTGTTTTTCATGTTCCACCCTCCTATTTTAATTGGCTGTGGGTAACTCATATTTGCAATTGGGTTAGTAATCAGTTTACATAAACCCACTGCCTCCGGGGTGCTGGTTTGGCGGAGTGGTTAGCAACCAGACACCCCATGTACTTGCTTCTGCCGGTCCAGGTTCGAATCCTGTCTGTGACCAGTTTGCAGAGTGTCCTCCCCTACTCTCTCACCCTCTTTCACAAGCCTATCCACTGTCTCTCTCCTATCAATAAAGGCGCAAAATGCCCAAAAAATACATAAAAAAAAAACAAACAAAAAAAACACTGCCTCCGTCAGAAAATTCAAACATGTTGACCAAACCAGGCCTGTCCTCTGAACGACATAAAGAGCTTAAGCCTTAGTCAAGCCTAGACAGCACTTTCTTTCTCGCTGACTTGCACCTGCACTCATTTATCTGTCTCATTGGCTGGGAAGCATCATGTGTCAATTTCAGACAAATTCATTGGTCGGTAATCCTCCTGGAAGGGAATGTTGCTGCTATAGTTGCTAGAGATTTGATTTGATTTGATTTATTAAGGATCCCCATTAGCTGGAGCCGTAGCAACCAGCTAGTCTTCCTGGGGTCCACATTGAAATAAACATACAACAATTATACAATTATAGATGCAAAATGAATACACATCACATCATACAATGTGCAACAAATAAAATACATACATTTGAAAAAACAATAACAGCATTTCAGATGACGGAAACATAAAGTAAATTACAGTGTTAAGTAAACCTTAAGATTTCTTTTAAAAGATAATTTGCTAAGAATAAGATGCTGGAGATTCTGTTTCAAAGGATATTAAACACGACACAAATTGTACTATTCATATCAGAAACATTACTATAGTCAGCCTGAGTCTGGATTTGAAGGCAATGTGGTCCAGACTTGGACTGCAGTCCCTTCTTTAAAGGGTAGATTGAGTCCCAATCAACCCCCTCATCTTAAAGGATGTAGCCAGGTTAAGCATCAGACTCCTGTGGATCAACATTAAAATTTAAATGTTGGATTAAACCATGAAATCAGCAGCTTTTTCATCCTCCCTCTCCCTCAGTCTGGTGTTCAAACTAGAGGTAAAAAGGAGATGCAGTAAAAAAAAAACAGCAGTGCTGCAGCTCTTCACACCCAAAAACTGTTATTTAACCCCAGCCCCTTCCCCTCATCCCCAAGGGGAGCAGGCTGTGAATGTCAGGATTTCATTTCTGCAAAGTTATAGAAACTGTTGGACAAAGCTCTCCAGTATCTGACGTCAGGGAGGTGTTTGTGGGGGAGGGAGGGGAGGTTGAGTCGTACGAGGCGGTTCGACCATCCGACACGCACTTCAGAAGACGCACTCTGGCAGCTAAATCCCCCTCTGGGCTCCCCAAACACTCTCCAAGAACTCGGAGTGTTTCTTGTCTGTAGTCTAAATGCAGTGAATCATACAGATGAGACGGGGAGCTCTTTCAGAGTCACTCCTCCAAAACACTCCTGCTGCTGAACTTTGGTGGAGAAACAGAAAGAAAAGGGATGGAGGTGTGTTTGGAATGAAAAGTGGAAAGTTTCAAATCTTAGCGTAGCTGACTCATCGCTGCTTGATGACTTCTATATTAAAAAAAAAACAATCAGCTCTTTGTCTGAGCCAACTGTGGATAATATGATTTTGAAAGAAAGATTCCGCAGTAGTTCGGAGCACACCTGAAGCTAGAATCTGTTTCCTTGGCATTATTTTAAAAATAAAACAAGCTGAAAAGCAATGCTGACAAAACTTAGCTTCCAGGGGCAACAAGAGCTTGGCGGCTCTGCAAATAAAAGAAATGTGACAGTTCTTGGAGTGATGTGAAACTTTTGGGAGTTTTTGGTTTACTATGTGATCAGCCACTTGCCTGTTCAACTGCCCACTAATGCAGCTAGCTAATCAGCCAATACCATGGCAGCAATTCAATGAATTGATGGAGTCATGATATCAGATGACCTGCTGATATTTGCACTGGGCATCAGATTGGAGAAGGAAGGTGATTTAAGTGACTGCAAATTTGCCATAATGAGCTGCTCTGTCAGAAACTGATGATCTACTGGGATTTGCACACGCACAGAGAATGGCCTGAAAAAGAGAAATTATCCAGTGAGCAGCAGTGCCAAAGTGGTTCAGAGAGGATGATAGGAAGACAACAGTGACTTAAGTAACCACTCATTTCAACAAAGACTATTTCTGAAGGCACTACACGTCAAATCTGGAAGAGGCTGGGCTACAGCAGCAGGTGCCACTCCTGTCAGCTATGAACAGGAAACAAAGCTACAATTCTCACCAAACTAGACAACAGAAGATTGAAAGTGTCTCTTGGTCTGTTGAATCTGGATTTCTGCTCCACATTCAGATGATAGGCTCAGAGTTTGGTGTGAACATCACATTGCATGAATCCATCCATCAGATTTCTTGGAACACTTTGGGCCCCTTAGTCCCACATGAGCACGGTTTAAAGGATAAGTTCGGTTTCTACAGCTTTCACATTGTTTATAGAATGAAGTAGAACAATATACTAACCCAGAAGGCTTTCCTGATCCAAACAGTGCTTCGGGAGATATTTAGATCCAAAATTCGAGCGGCGGACACCCACATAATGGTAGAATATATGGCATGTGTAGCGCCGCTCCTAAAACTGCATTAATCATCCAAAAACTCATTAGTTTCACCAATATTTCATCATGGTCTGCTCACGCTACTCCTCCATTATAGTCTGTGTCGCTCCAGACATGTTTTGTGGCTCTGCTGACCTCTGAACTGGAGAAGAAGAATGTTTGCCTCCGTGCATGCGCAGTACTCTCTGGCCAGCTGTTCTTCTCTTTGCCTCTGCGTCCTCCTGTCGATGAGCTCCTCATCTGTAAACTCTGGCTCGTAACTGTAAGGACACCCATCATATTCAAAGTTCTCCTCCACAACATCTTCATCTGATAGATATTCAGTTTGCACAAAACTGGAAGAAGAAAGTCGTTGTGTAGCCGGCGGTCTTGCCCTGAAACAATGAGCCGTACTGCACATGCGTGGAGGCAAACCTTGTTCTTCAGGTCAGAGGTTTGCACAGCCACAAAACATGGAGCGACACAGACTGTAATGGAGGAGTAGCGCGAGCGGACCATGATGAAATATTGGTGAAACTAATGAGTTTTTGGATGATTAATGCAGTTTTAGGAGCGGCGCTATACATGCCCCGTGTGCTACCATTATACGGATGTCCGCTGCTCGATTTTGGATCTTAATATCTCCCAAAGCACTGTTTGGATCACGAAAGCTTTCTGTGTGAGTAAATTGTTCTACTTCATTCTATAAACAATGTGAAAGCTGTTGAAACCGAACTTATCCTTTAAGCTCCACAGCCTACCTGAGTATCATTGCTGACCATGTCCATCCCTTTACGACCACAGTGGACCATCTGATGGAGACTTCCAGCAGCTCCATGTCTCAAAGCTCAGATCATCTCAAACTGGTTTCTTCACTGTACTCCAGTGCCCTCCCCAGTCACCAGATCTCAACCCACTAGAGCACCTTTGAGATGCAGTGGAGCAGGAGATTCAGCAGCTGTGTGATGCTGTCATGGAGATATGGACCAACATCTCTAAGGGATGTTTCAGCTCCTTGTTGAATTAAAGAGCTCTGAAGGCAGACACAATACCCACAGCCTGTACCTAATAAAGTGGCCAGTGAGTTTATGAGGTAGATAACTGCCATTTCACCAAACATCAACGTGATGTTTTGATGTGAAGGTGTAAAAGTGCTGCTTCTTCGTTTAAGCCCTGAGATGTCCACGACTGTTTCTTCCTCTATCTTCAGGACAAGGTTGCAGCGTTCACACTACCTCCAGGATCGGAGCAGATAAAACGTCAGACAGACAAAGTGAGGGTTTCTGAAAGCACCCAAGCTGTGTTTAAAGGGAGAGGGCAGAGAGGTGGGGTTTAAAAGGGGAACAGAGCTCTCGCTGTTGGTTTCTGTAAGGGTACGGACCTCTGCAGGACTCGGTTTAGTGGAGCAGAGGGTGGACGGAAGGACAGACGGGAGGACGAGGTCGACCGGTGCAGCCTTCTGCATGAGTGCTCTGCTTCACAACACATTTGGAAACTCTCTCAGGTGGGGAGCTTAAACCATGTTTGTGTTTGTGTGTAGTCTGAAGCAAAAAAAATGCCCCCCCCCCCCCAAAGTGCTCCACATTCACTCTGAGTACTCGTCCTTTAATAATTCAGAGCCAAATGGGATCCAGGGAAGATGGGGCAGTGGATAAGTTGGACAGGAGGTCTTCTTTTTATACTAAACAACATGAGAAGTTTACTAAAAAACAGATTTTTCAAGGGATGTGAGCAGAATAAAACAGAATCTGCATTTAAGAAGAGGGCTGCAGTTATGAATTTTAGAAGACTGAAGTGAAAAATGTTTTTCATAAACATCAACCATCCCCATTTTTCCCCTCAGAGCCTAACAAGAGCCAGGCCCGGGGATGCAAGAGAGGGAAAAATATTCCCTTTTACACTCAATTTGATGTATTTTATCAAAACCAAAAAGTGCATCTTAGAGACAAAGTGTCAAAAAGTTTAAGACTATAAAAACTGTGGCTGTGGTGACCCTACACCACTGGACTCATACTGAACATTAGCTACTTGGTCTGGAACAGTGTTGTTTAGTCGTGGATGAACACCAGCGAACGCTGAAGGGCCCCGACTGTTCTGAACTGTTCAAAACTGTCGTGGAGAATCAACATTCTCAGTATAGCAGGGTGGAAGCCTAATACGGTCTTAAGGCAAACGGTATTAGCATGGCATGTACAGGGCTCAATAGGTCTGATCATGGCTCAATCCTGGAAGGTTTCTTAGGACGATTGAAAAGGACTTGTCCGATTGTGCTCATTCAAGGTGATTTCACAGCATTGTTCTCACATATCTCATACTGCAAGTGAATGTGACAAAAACCACAAGTGAGGGGCTCAATCAGGGCTTACATGAAGCAAACTAGGCTCAAACGAGGCCAACATCATGCCAGCAGGATGGAAATTCATGGAATCCTTGTTGTATCGTTGTATTGACCTAATTGAAGCAGGACAAACTGGAAGAGACAGTCATTTCTACCTGTATCATGCTGATCAAACTAGCCTTGCCAATCACGTACAGTCGTGTACATGAGAAATGTGAATGTGTGACTGGGGCTTAACGAAGCCTAGTTCCTTTTTGAAGTCTGCACAACGTTGCTTTCCCACAGACAGATCTGACACCGATGCTGCCTTCTCAGCTGCTTGCATTAGACACGAGCAGCATTGCGAAGTCCACTCATTGTAAGCGTTTTTGTGCTTGCTTTTCTCTAAAGTCCCTGGCAAATCACAAGTGTTGCCACAGTCAGGTTGCGCTTTTTGGGGCTTGTTTCTCAAAGTGCAGTTGTTTATTGGGGCTTTTCTGTCTGTGTGAATCCCACCTGATTATCTCCCAGCACCCCACAATAATGCAAATCATTAGTGCGGTAGGTAGTTTTGTCCACTTCCTCGTTTCCTGGTCATTGTGCCCGGCCCCAAACACACTCACACACATGGTGCATGCACCAAAGCCAAGGTTGCCAGGTCCACTTATTTTTTTGGATTTCTTTTTTTGAAGTTGCTTGGCACTGTGAAATTGAAATGTTATGTACACAGAAACTTAAAAAAGGCTTTATATAGAGCTCTTTTAAATAAGAAAAATTATATATCACACACTGAAAAAAGACATAGCCGTAGGTTTCTTGTTTCGGGCTTGTTTCATCGACCTGGTAGCGAATTTCAAAAGAAACATCCGGAAACACTAGACAGGAGCTCTCGTTCCACACGGTATGTGATGCCTAAGTCACACATTCCTGTTCTCATGGCGATTGTGCATGACTGTACACGATTGACGAGGCTGGTGTGACCGCTATGACACGGGATGAAATGACTGTCTCACCCCTGGACACACCCCATAAATACACCGTCAGTAGCGCTTCTACAGCGCTTCGGGGGCATTCGTCCCGCTCTAGTTAGGTTAATACAGTGATATGACGAGGACTCCTTGAGTTTTCATCCTGCTAACACGACGTCAGCCCCTGCTCGAGCTCAGTCTCGTCATGTAAGCCCCGACTGAGCCCCGTCGCCTGCGCCGTCTTGAACAGCACACAGTCGGGGCACAAACGGATGCACACTTGTAAGTCATCCGCAAAGCTTTCAGGATTGAGCCACGATCAGCCCGACTGAGCTCCGTACATGCCACTCTAGTACCGTTTGCATTGGGACTGCATTTGGCTTCCATCCCGCTATACTGAAAACGGCGATTCTCCGTGACAGTTTTGAGCAGTTAAAAACTGTCGAGACCCTTCAACATTCCCCGTCGTTCATCCACGACTATACAAGGCTGATCCAGACCAAGTGGCGCATGTACCACGACCGAAGCATGTTTTATCAGGATTAGGACAATCGTGCACATCGCCATGAGAAACGGGAATGTGTGACTGGGGCTTGACATGATTTTGCATAATAAATAATCCACAGAAGAACTTTCTATAGGCCTACACATTTAGGAACAGATATGGGGTTCTGCCAAAGTCAAGCAACATTAAAGTAATGTAAAAATAATGTGTAACGCAAAAAGTTACTTTCCATGGAGGGTAACTAAGTAAAGTAGTGGATTCTTTTTTAGAAGAAATGAGTAATGAGTAAACATGACTTTTTAATGTAACATACCCAACACTGCTTGGGTATCATATTTGATCTTTTATGTGGCTAAAAAGTTAAAGGTCTCATCGGGTTTTAATTACAGAAATAAGTCCTTTTTTCCCTTTAGGTAAAATAGAGGCTGGTAGAGGCTACTCTCTCACCTGGTTTCGATTATGAAGATGTGCTGTACATGAATGCTCCCGTACCTTCACATGTTGAACAGTGTGGATCATGGAGCTCTGAGATTTATCACCAGCTTTGGACTCCTCCCTCATCATTGTCCTTTAAATTCTACAGCTAGCTGGACTTCTCTAAGCACTCACAGACTGTCACATTTGTATTTATTTATTAAAAAAAGCCATTCTGGGAAAAGTTCAGGACTAACTTTCCTGTCTTTTAATGCCAAAGGATGGAAACAAAACCTTCAGTCCTTGGATATCTTGCATCTTTGGAATAATCTTCAGACTGTTTTTTAAAACTCAAAGCTTAATGACCCTGAATGCTTTAAAATCTTTGGTGAAAAACTGGAGTCCAGGTTTTCAGTGTGCAGCTGTTTAGTATGTGTTGTATGAGTTTGTGTGTTTGTTGAAACTTTGTGCTGCTGCCAGTCTTGATCAGACCTACCTTGGAAAACAGATCCATGATTCATCTGGATAAATAAAGGTTAAAAGTTGTTCACATTTCCTTGTGTCAACACCTTTAGGAAGTTAATTTCCAGCTCTTGTATCATTCCATACTTTTATACTGAGTGTCATCATGATGAAAAAATCCCTGTCTTAAAAAAACTGTGTCTATAATCTCTTTAAAACACCCCAAACTTTTCCTCCAGTGAGTCAACAGTGAACTGTGATCTCCTCAAACTCAAACAGACTCTGTGCAGCAGTAATCTTTCTCCACTCTCCTCAAACACTGACTACATTTGTTTAAATGCAAATCTTGTAAAAGCAAACCTTCTGAAGTCAGAATATTTATTCAAAACTTCAGGAGCTTTTTCTTTCTTATATAACTGGCAGACAAAATGTCATCCTGCAGAGGAGCAGATTCTCTGGTTGAGGAAGATGGGCGAGGATGAATGTCTCAGCTTTAGAGATGGAGTTTGTCACTTCAGATGCTCTTCATAGAAGTTTTCTGCAGCAGAGGTAACTCACAGTCAAGCACAGTCTGCTTTTGTGTTTGGAAATAAAAAGGGATGTCATTAAATCACATAACATCGAGGATAAATTGAGTGCACCAGACAGTAAAGATGTGAGCTTTTCCCTTCCATCTCATGATCCACTTTAATTCTGACTCAGACTCAGACTCAGTTTTGGATTCACATTGATTAACGATTTTTATGAATGAGAAATTACAAGATTTTACTAATAGCTGTGCCCTTAATGATTTTGCTAACAGATTCAAATAATTCCCTTAAAAATTTCAACACAGGTTTCCAGCAGCAGCAACTTCAAGCACATGGTATTCCTGATTTTTAATGCTGTGTTGTAGCTTTTCCAAAATCCCACTGTTTCTACAAGTTGTGCAACTTCTTGTTGAAAAGTAAGACGCAGCAATAAATTATGAATGCTGGTAAGTAGACAAACATTTGATGTACACTAAATTGCCAAAAGTATTTGCTCATCCATCCAAATAATCAGAATCAGGTGTTCCAATCACTTCCATGGCCACAGGTGTATAAAATCAAGCACCTAGGCATGCAGACTGCTTTTACAAACATTTGTTAAAGAATGGGTCGCTCTCAGGAGCTCAGTGAATTCCAGCGTGGAACTGTGATAGGATGCCACCTGTGCAACAAATCCAGTTGTGAAATTTCCTTGCTCCTTAATATTCCACAGTCAACTGTCAGCTATATTATAAGAACATGGAAGTGTTTGGGAATGACAGCAACTCAGCCACCAAGCGGTAGGCCACGTAAACTGACGGAGTGGGGTCAGCGGATGCTGAGGTGCATAGCGCGAAGAGGTTGCCAACTTTCTGCAGAGTCAATCGCCATAGACCTCCAAACTTCATTTGTACTTCAGATTAGCTCAAGAACAGTGCAGAGAGCTTCATGGATGGGTTTCCATGACCGAGCAGCTGCATCCAAGCCTCACATCACCAAGTGCATCGCAAAGTTTGGTGGAGGGGGGATTATGGTGTGGGGGTGTTTTTCAGGAGCTGGGCTTGGCCCCTTTGTTCCAGTCAAAGGAACTCTGAATGCTTCAGCACACCAAGACATTTTGGACAATTCCATGCTCCAACTTTGTGAGAACCCTTTGGAGCTGGCCCCCCTTCCTCTTCCAACATGACTGTGCACCAGAACACAAAGCAGGTCCATAAAGGCATGGATGACAGAGTCTGGTGTGGATGAACTTGACTGGCCTGCACAGAGTCCTGACCTCAACTGACCCGATAGAACACCTTAGAAACCTTAGAAACAACAAAAAATAGACCCTGTCTCTGTAAAAAAAAAGAAAAAACCTTTAAAGGCTTCTGACAATCTGATTAATGAGGATAAATGACATGTAGGCTAATGCTGAATAATGAATGCATGAACCTGAGGCCTCTATGTGAACAACTGAACAGCTTCTCTTCACTGATTGCGCCAAAGTAAAAATTGATGAGACAAGGGGAGGAGATCCTGATCCCGATAGATAGACTTCTATGATAAGTTTTCTCTGGTTGTAAGGAACCAGGCGCTCCCTGCTGTTCCACAGTTCTTTGTAGAGTGAACCTCCCTACTCCTCTTTCTGTCTGCACTGGAGAGCCTCAGGCAAGAAGAGCAGCAGCAGAGGCCTTTTAGACGGAGCAGGTATCAAAGACAGCAGCATGACGAAGGTAAGTCAGACGCAGCATGAGAAGGACGAGCTGCAGAAACTCTAAACCTTTTATACACCGAGTTTGAAGTACCAGCAGTTCATCCCAGGGAGGTTATGTGTCTGTTTGTTTACATGGAGGGGCTCACAGTTTATTACTCAGTATTAACCTTCAACAGGTGCATCACTCTCAAGTACCAGGGCCATCCTCCAGCTCATGTGTCTTCTTTAATATGACATCAGGGGCCCTACAGTGTGAGTCAGTGTCCAGGCGGAAGAGCAGGACATAAATCAGGTCAGCAGGCCGACAAATAAATACTTTAACAGTGAGAGTGAGAGGTAGAGAAAGAAGAGGCTTTCTCCTGCTCTCAGTCACCGCTGACGTGTTTTCTTTGATTAAAACTGCTGCAGGATCCAACAGACGGTCAGTAAAGACTCGAGCAGACCGAGAAAACAACAACAGAGACTGGAAGAGGCTCTGAGCTGCAGTGAACGAGCCCCGTTCTGACAGTAAAGAGGAGCGGTGAGCAGCAGACTGGATCACACACTCACACTTCAGACTGATTTAATGTGAGCTGTCAGATCTGGAGCCTCGGCAGTAGAAGGCCTTACCTGAGAGCTGGGGGAGTAAACAAAAAAAAAAAACACACAGACACACACGATGCATCTCAAGAGACAGCACTAACACATCCAGATCCTCCTCTCATCACAGCTTTCATCCCCTGAGAGGAGATCTTCACCACAAAACACAGCATTAACCACCCATGGGACAGGAGAGGCTAATGGTGAGGCTCTATTTTTGGCATCAGCAAGGGAAGCTTAAGATAGCTGTACAGTAGCACTGAGTCACCCATTAGTTAGTGTGAGTTAGGGGGAAAAACTTTACAATTCAGCTTTAGTTATAGTATTTTGCCTTAAACATTGTTGAGTTTTAGTCATGATATAGTCATCTATATTGTTTTAATAGTAGTCTAGTTTTAGTTGATGAAATTTCCCAACATTTTAGTCCACAAAATCTACAGTAAATTTAGTCAATTAAAATTTGAAGTATTAAGGATAAGACATTTTTTCTTAAGTCATGCTTTAGTTTATTTTTAGTTTAGTTTAGTTTAGTTTAGTCATATAAACACTTCAAAAGAGCAAAAGAAAAGGAAGACAATACACAATTTTGAATGAAAAACGCTCACGCAGAAGCAAAGCTTACTAAAGCCCGCCTACTGTGCATCTTAAGCTACACAATTCAGGGTGACAAGTGGGAAGAGAGAAATCAAAAAAGAAATAAATTTTAAAAAAGACAGAAAAACAAGCACATATCATATATATACATGCACACATGCATACTCATGCACATACATAGTTCTTTTCCTTTTTTTTTTATTACAGCCATAACTCCCAAATATAAATGCACATAATGATGTTTTGAACATAACAAAGGAAGTACATTGCTTAAAGGTACTATGAGGAGAATCTATTACCGGCCACACTAGGACTCTGCTACCCATGAGCACGTGCAGCGACTGTCGTAATTCCAGTAACTTCGGAACTGGGAGTGACATCATCTCTGACTTATCAGCGTTCCAGTTAAAGTCGGAAAAAAACATGCCGATCTACCAGGCTATTGTTAGCTGTTGTTAGCTCAGGGGTGGCAAGGTTTCACCGAGTTCCCAGTAGGAAATTTTGACTTTGGGGGACGTTCCAGTTGCAGTTTCCTACTCGGAAATTCCTACTTCTGACTACAACTGGAACGCACCAAAAGACCCGAGCCAAAGCGTGTGTTTGTTGTGATGCAGCTCTGACCTTCCTCAGAACCCTGAATTGCTTTACAACTCCTTTTTTCAACAACTTACAGGATGCAAAGCGACGAGGTAATGTATCTCTTTCTAGTTACGTAGCGGTAGTTTTTGATGTGTGACAACAAGCAATTTTTTGGAAAACTTAGTATCGAACTTTTGTAGCTGGCTATATATCGCTACTAACGGCCCGGTGCTCTAAGACGTGTCTGAATAATATAAATTTGCTCTAGTTTTAATTGTCTTAATTGGTTTAATTTTTTGTAATTACCAAGAAACTCCTCACAGTCCCTTTAAGTTTAAGATCAGCACTATTCCACAGCTGAACCCCTTTAAAACAAATACATTTTCTTTTAACTTATTTTTAGCTTTTAGTAACACAAATTTGGTTCCATCTCTCAATTCATATTTACTCTCAGACACTATGAAAAGCTTTTGCATGTTACCTGGTAGGGAAGTTTAGGGACCAAGCTTCTAAACTTCAAAATGTGAGAATTTAAAAATAATAGATTAGTATGATCATAACATCTGGCTTTGTTTATGATGCATATGGCCCGTTTTTGTTGGAACACAATTTTATCAGTTGTGGTTTTAAATGTAGATCCCCATAATTCCACAGTTGGATAAAATGAATCATTGAATAACCTTCTACTGAATGCTTGTAAAGTCTGAACTTATGAATGAATCTAAACAAATTGAAATTTTGTGTGAAATGCAGTCACCGTTTTAAAGCTACCTGGCAGAGTATCTAAGTTACAATATCAGAATTCACAACAAACAGTGAACCTGCTCTACATGAATTTATCAATTCATAAGGAGAGCAGCTCTAAGCTTGGTGGTAATAGAATATGTTTTTTGTCAAATTTCACTTTAATAGCACTCATAAATGGTTATTAGATGTTTCATTTATCCAAGTGTCAAACATGACTCCAGAATTTCAAGGAAAAGTAAAAAAAAAGCCTTACAATTTACACATTTCATACTTTAGTCAACCAAATTAACAGCAGATGTTGTCATATTAAAACATGAAATTTCATTAACTAAAACTAGATTAAATTAAATCAGTTTAGATGACTAAATTATGACTGAAACCTAAAGATACTTTAGGCAAAATACTTAAACTACGACGAAAGAAACAAGGGCTCTTAAAATGAACACTGCACTGAACCTGTGGAGCAAAACAGCTGTAGAGACAGAAAAACTAATATTTAATGGTAAACTAACTCACCCACAAGCAGACAATTGAACTCAAGTTACAGAGGCTAAGACTCAAGTCGACTTGAGCCGCTAATGAGACGACTTGCAACTTGACTCGGACTCGGGAGGTAAAAACTCGAGACTCGACTCAGACTCTGGAGAAAATGTCTCCAGACTCGACCTGACTTGAGACAACATGATTCGGAAAATTGCACGCACTCAGGCTTTATATGAAGAGCCAGACAGGAGATATACGCCGCTCTTTCCTTTTAGGTTCACTTTCATGATGCTCCATTCACAGTACACTTACACACCGACATCTATTATTGTCCCGCACACAACACGGTACTTAGCCAGGTAACTAATGCTCCTGCCATAGGTCAATATGGCAGGAACGTTAGCCAGCCACGTGGTCAATATGAAGCTAACAAAGCTAACATTAGTAAAGAGAGTATACGTGTGTTGAAACATTAGGTTGCGTTTGTTAACTCTAGCTAACAACAGATAATCTAACACGAGCTGGATAGTTACTGAGAAAGTAAAAAAAAATCATCCATGTGTGTGTGTGTGTGTGTTTGTGACACACAAATAAGCGACCTATGGTGTACATTTTAGGACATCCTCAGTCTCAGGAAAACCTCTGTCATTCCTCAGACCAAACGGCCTCAGAAAAACCTCCTCAGATAATACGGCCTCAGAAAAAACTCCCTCAGTTCATCAACCACAGGCTACAGAATAAAAGTCATCAGACAAAACGACGTCAAATTAAACTTCCTCAACCAAAACGACGTCAGATAAAACGGCCTCAAAATGAAAACCATCAGACAAAATACTGGAAAAACAGACTCAAATAAAACAGCGTCAGGTCATAACATACAACTGAACATTATCTTTAAGAGTCCGGAAGTGCGCGTGACGCCATCAAAACTCGGTGCCATAGACATTATTATACTATGTATGTCAAAATGGCATACAAACGTATTACATACTACATGCTTAAGTGTATATACTGTATACTACTTACTATATGTATTATTAGAATGCCAACCATTCACACTGTAGTATACTGCTAAGTTTCCCATGATGCATTTCAAACCTCAGATGACAAAAAGCACACCAGGCTATCAAAACATCTCTGTTGATTCGCCACATTTAAAAGTTCAGAGAGCATTTCAGGTGAGAAAGTTACCATGGATAATACCAAAGTGTCGTCATGTGAGCCAAAAAAAGCACAGGTACAAATTTCATTTCGACATTTTGGACATTCCGTTATGGGCGCCATTATGCCATCGAAGAAACTTCCAGTCGGCTCCAAAAACAAGAGCCCAACTTACAAGTGTTAAAGAACTAAAAGGAGATAATGAAATATGCTTTTATTTTGAAAACGGGAAGTTTGCTAGTGGCTGATTTTTAGCTGAATGCCGTCTCAAGATGATTTAACATTTATGATATTACGATGGTCTTGATATTGTTACGGCCTGACGCTGTTTTATTTGAGTCTTTTTTTCCAGTGTTTTGTCTGATGGCTTTCATTTTGAGCCCGTTTTATCTGACGTTGTTTTGGTTGAGGCAGTTTAATTTGACGCCATTTTGTCTGATGACTTTTATTCTGAAGCCTGTGGCCGTATTAACTGAGGGAGTTTTTTCTGAGGCCGTATTATCTGAGGCCGTTTGGTCTGAGAGGGTTTTTCTGAGGCCATTTGGATGTACTAAAATGGACACCGTAGCGACCAGCTACCTTTCACCTAGTTAAATTCTCCTCTGAAAACCTATAACACCGTCTACAATGGTGCGGGACTCGACATGTCATAACCTGTGACTCGACTTGACTTTACAAAACCTGTGACTCGTCTCAACTTGCCCACAACAGAAAAAACTTGGGACTTGCTTGAGACTCGAATCAAATGACTCGAGACTTGCTTGGGACTCGGATCGGAGGGACTTGGGCAATTGTCTGCCCAGTAGCTAAAAACATACTGTGATTGTTGGACTGCTGGGCTTCAGTGATTGCAGACTTCTTGTTGCTCTCATGCACTAATGTTTCCCTCAAACATGGTCTGCCTTCAGGAGTTCAACATGGCAAGAAAAGAAACTGAATCTGAGACTGTTTTATTCAGCTTAGACGTTTAAAGAGCGGCATCATTGTTGAACACTGGTTCAGTCTGAAACATCAGCAACTGAAAAAGAAACAGCTATGGCGCCTTGTCATTCTTCCTCTTCTCCTTCCTGCTCTTTATATTTTTGTTTTTACATAAATGACCTCCCTACGACTCCAGCCTGATTACGATGCATGTCTGAGCACCTGTAAAATCCGACCTGGCCTCACGGTGAGCAAAATCCAATCTGTGAGTGAGGCCGGACAGTTATTACTTAAATGGATCTCAAAGAATGTCAAAGAATGAAGGTGACTGAGACGGGGGAAGGATGACTGCTGTGGAAAAACAAAGTGGATGAACGAGACAATCATACCATAAATTACCACACTCGTATTTCAGTCTAATGCAAGTCCATGATTTATACTCTTTAATTATGGGAGCGTGAATGGGCAGATCTGAGTCACTGTAGGAAAGTTTAGCTGTTGTAATTGGATTGTGTTCCCTAATGTCCTCGTGTTTGATGAACGTTTATCGTTGTTGGTTTGAGTTTTGCTTGTGGCTGGACAATCAGTCTTCTGAGAGTTGAGCTAACTGTTTTAGATTTGACAGACGGAGAGGGATGACAGTGCTCCCTCATTCTGCTTTAAACCAATACAGATGGCTGAAGATAAAGTCCAGACTCAAAAAGGTCTGTGCAGATCTTTTGCATTTTAGGTTTTAATGCATTAGATGAGTTCTGTTTTCACTTTATGCAATTTCAGGGACATGGGACGTGAAGAGATATATACGGCACATGTATTGAGGACAGAACAGTCTTGGTCAGGGAGTTGACGGTGGGAAAAGGGCCATCCAGACTGTTATCAGAGCAAAGTTCAAAATCCAGCATCTGTGATGGTATGTGGGGGTGATAGTGCCCAAGGCATGGGTAACTTGTACAAAACCCAAAACCAGTGAAGTTGGCACGTTGTGTAAATCGTAAATAAAAACAGAATACAATGATTTGCAAATCCCTTTCAACTTACATTCAATCGAATACACAGAAAAGACAAGATACTTAATGTTTGAACTGAGAAACTTTATTTTCTTTTGCAAATAATCATCAACTTAGAATTTAATGGCAGCAACACATTGCAAAAAAGTTGGAACAGGGGCATTTTTACCACTGTGTTACATCGCCTTTCCTTTTAACAACACTCAGTAAGCGTTTGGGAACTGAGGAGACCAATTTTTGAAGCTTTTCGGGTGGAATTCTTTCCCATTCTTGTTTGATGTACAGCTTAAGTTTTTCAACAGCCCAGGGTCTCTGTTGTTGTATTTTACGCTTCATAATGTGCCACACATTTTCAATGGGGGACAGGTCTGGACTGCAGGCAGGCCAGTCTAGTACCCGCACTCTTTTACTACGAAGCCATGCTGTTGTAACTCGTGCAGAATGTGGCTTGGCATTGTCTTGCTGAAATAAGCAGGGGCGTCCATGAAAAAGACGTTGCTTGGATGGCAACATATGTTGCTCCAAAACCTGTATGTACCTTTCAGCATTAATGGTGCCTTCACAGATGTGTAAGTTACCCATGCCTTGGGCACTAATACACCCCCATACCATCACAGATGCTGGCTTTTGAACTTTGCGCCTATAACAGTCCGGATGGTTCTTTTCCTCTTTGGTCCGGAGGACACGACGACCACAGTTTCCAAAAACAATCTGAAATGTGGACTCGTCAGACCACAGAACACTTTTCCACTTTGCATCAGTCCATCTTAGATGAGCTCGGGCCCAGCGAAGCCGGCGGCGTTCTGGATGTTGTTGATAAATGGCTTTGGCTTTGCATAGTAGAGTTTTAACTTGCACGTACAGATGTAGCGATGAACTGTAGTTACTGACAGTGGTTTTCTGAAGTGTTCCTGAGCCCATGTGGTGACATCCTTTACACAGTGATGGCGGTTTTTGATGCAGTACCGCCTGAGGGTTCAAAGGTCACGGGCATTCAATGTTGGTTTTCGGCCTTGCCGCTTACGTGCATTAATTTCTCCAGATTCTCTGAACCTTTTGATGATATTACGGACCATAGATGATGAAATCCCTAAATTCCTTGCAATAGCTCGTTGAAAAACGTTGTTCTTAAACTGTTGGACAATTTGCTCACACATTTGTTTACAAAGTGGTGACCCTCGCCCCATCCTTGTTTGTGAATGACTGAGCATTTCAGGGAAGCTGCTTTTATACCCAATCATGGCACCCACCTGTTCCCAATTAGCCTGTTCAGCTGTGGGATGTTCCAAATAAGTGTTTGATGAGCATTTCTTAACTTTCTCAGTCTGTTTGCCACTTGTGCCAGCTTTTTTGAAACATGTTGCAGGCATCAAATTCCAAATGAGCTAATATTTGCAAAAAATAAAGTTTACCAGTTCGAACGTTAAGTATCTTGTCTTTGCTGTGTATTCAGTTGAATATAAGTTGAAAAGAATTTGCAAATCATTGTATTCTGTTTTTCTGTACATCTGTAAAGGTGCCTATAGGTTTTTGGACAACATATTCTGCCATCCATCTTTTCAGGGACTTCCTTGCTTACTTCAGCAACCATATTTTAGGTGATGTAAAGAGGGAGAATTCCTGATGCTGCTGACTTTTTATTTGTGCATGAAAGCAACCAATCATACAGAGGAGACATGTAAACTCATTAATGGGAACTTGAAACTTTCAAAAGCATGTTACAGGCTCATTAAGCTGAGAGGATGACCCAAATAATTAGCACTGGTCTCTATTATTGGTCATATTATTCATTATCTCTTTAGAGATTATTAATAATTAATAACCAGCCGACCCAACTGCTCACTGACTCGGGTCACGATGCTATAAATGTCATCAGCTCCCGCCTGCAGCTCACCCCCCTCAGAGAGGAACAGAGCTGGAGTCACATCAGAGAAATTTAGACCAAACTTAGGGAGCAGTTCTGCCTGTTTGTGTCAGGGTTACCCAAACAACCCTGATAAATAAGCTTTCAGGAGCAGCGCTGTTCCTCCCCCCAAATTAGACTTCAACGTCCTGAAAACACAAAGATACTCCTCTTTACATTTAAATTGGACTTTCAGGGAAAAAAAACAGCCAGAGATATCTACAGCCACAGCCACAGCGCCTTAGCAAGAGGCTGGCATTTAATTACAAACAGGCTCTATTTGATTAACACTTGTTTCTTCCTGTATAATGAGAAAATGGAGCAGTTTGGATAAGCAAAGAGCAAGCACAGCAAAGTGAACATAATGAGAACAGAAGAGACGCATCATTAATCTCCATCCTGTTACGCTCTCTGCTTTTAAGAGAACGGCTGAACCACGGACAGAAACACAAGTTACAATGCAAACAAACACACAAACATGACATCGAAACACTATCGGAGTATTTTACATGCATCATAGTTTAAGGCTGGACCCTGTTTGGCCCTCGAAACTGAGATTCAGCAAGAAAATTGTCCCACCACAACACAAAGGTGCTGTAATGCAATGAGATCTGGTGACTTTATGGGCCGTTTAAGCGCAGCAAACTTTTTGTCATGATTAATAAACCTGAGTATGAACAATTCAATTGTCAACACAGCACTGATTAACCTGACACACTTTTTCATACGCAGAATATATCTCCCTAGTCCATTTAAGAAAAGCCCATAGAAAGTGGTAGAGCCTTTCAGAAGCATGTCAAACAGGCAATTGGACAAACATTCAGTTGATCACTTTCATTCCAGGCCGGTCAAGCAGGTGGGTGTTTCTGCCATGGAGCAAAGTAAAGAAAATGTGAGCCACTTCATAGAACAAACCTTCACCAAAACAGTCAGAATCAGAGTGAAAACATCCTCTCTGTGAAGAAATGCTTTCAAGGTTTGTTCTTCATACAATAAAGAAATGTGGTCCAGATCTGACAAAACTTCGACTGAAGCTGTTAGCATCCATGCTAATCTCTGTAAGAGCAGTCACTTCCTGCCATTCTCTCACTCATAGCTCCACCTCTTCCTGCTCTAAAGGACTCTGACATTGGGCCACACACAATCATTGTAGTTCAGAGCATGGCAAGATGGATTCGCCCAATTAAGACACGGAATCAGATGGATCCAGCTGCTGTGCAAGTTTAAAGGGACAGTTCAGTTTTTTTTTAAGTGGGGTTGTGTGAGCTCCATATGGTCACTAAGGACATTCGATACAGTAGAAAGTTCTCTCTTCTCCACCAGAAAACCACAGTCTGTGACCGTCGGTGACAGACTTTTACAGGGGTTGTGGAAAAGCCACTGCTGCTTGGTGGAGGTCTGTGCTCTCTGGCTGGTTTTCTAGTTACCTCTGCCAAGGAGGTTATGTTTTGTCTGTCTGTCTGTCGGTCTGTGAACAAAATTACTCAAAAAGTTATGGATGGATTTTAATGAAATTTTCAGGAAATGTTCAGCATGGGAAAAGGAAGAACTGATTCGATTTTGGTATTGATCCGGATCACCGTCTGGATCTGCCATGACGAAAAATGCAATTTTCGTGAATAACTACTGAACTAAAAAAGATATCATTATGAAACCAATTGCTAATGGTATGTTTTCATAGTCAAGGAATCTAAATATTTACATGAAATAAAGGTAGGACAAATATTTATGGTAAAAATCACAATATGGGAAAGGACTGTGGTGCTGGTGGAGGTCTGCGCTCTCCGAGTGCTTTTCTAGTTAGAACTTCATTCAGGGCGCAAGTAAAGAGTGCATGAGCACAAGACTTAACGGTGAGTTTATCCCAGGCTGTGCTTTTTTCAGATATGTGAGGACTGGGTCATCCTGTCAAAATAAAACAATGTTTGCCTCAGTTATTCAAAAAAAGGATAATTTGATCTGCTAGGGATCTGACTCACAACCATCTCTACAGATGACAGAGGATGGTTCAAAAAAGAGATGAACCATCCAAGGCATGGCAGCTCTCTGGGTAAAAATACCTAATGGATGTTTGAAAATGAGAGAAAACACGTCAAATCTTAGAGCACATGGGTTACAGCTGCAGAGGACCACACCAGGTGCCACTCCTGTCAGCAAGGAACTGGAAACCACAATTCACTCCTGTTCAACAAACTGGACAACAGAAGGTTGAAAAGATGTCTCCTGGTTGGATGAGTCTGGATTTCTGCTGCACATTCAGATGGTAGGCCCAGAGTTTGGTGTGAACATCATAAAGCATGGATCCATTGGCCAGTAAGTACCAACTGAGCTTAGTTTAGACACCAGTGGCTTCCACAGTCCCCAAATCTCAATCCAATAGAGTGCCTTTGGACTGTGGTGGATTCTCAACCTGACATATGGATCAAAGTCTCTGAGGGATGTTTCAGGAACTTTTTGAATCGATCAACTCAATGAAGAATTGAGGAGATTTGAAGGTAAAAGGGGGTCCAAACTGGTGCGAGCAGGATGTCCCTGTACCTAATCAAGTGGCCTGTGAGTGTATTTACAGATCCATACCTGTGAAACCCCCCCATATGATAGGATAGGATTGGCAGTAAATGTTGAATCCGCCCTCGTTAGCAGTAGCTGTCTGTGATTACATGGTGGGGGTCAAGAGAAAGTCAGGGGATGATTCAACACTCTGACGCTCGCCGTCATCATCACGGAGACAGAAAGAGGAGGGGGGAAGGGGGCGATTTACGCCTGCATCCCGACGCTAAAAACTCCCCCGAGCTGCCTCCCCATTTAGGGAGACTTTGAAGAGGAGGCGGTCTGGAAATGGCTCGGCTTTGAAGCAGAGCTCTGTGGATTTGTGTCAAATTGGGTCTTGGTGATGCGGCTCCTCGCAGGCGTCGTACCACACACACATATCCACACTATAGGCTCTTATCCGTCGCTCTAATGACTGAGATGTGGTTCATCCTCCTCTGAAGAACAGTTTAGTCTGAAAGAGGCCTTAGAGGAGAGGAGACAGACGAAGCAGGGCCCGCTGAGGTCATACGGAGCTTTATGGTGGCCCGTCTCCTCCTCTGAAGGACTCCAGCTCCCAGAGGAGACTCAACGCCTCTTCCTTCACTTCAGAGGAGAGAGTGGGGGGGCAGAGATACATAAATGAAGACAGCCTTTGTTCTGATGTGACTGAGGGAGAGGAGGGATCATCATGTTTGGGTGGGATGAGCTGAATGACAAACCTCCACGAGGAGAAATCAGTAAATCAAGGTTTTCAGCCTTAAGGAAACAAAACGGTCCTCCTCAGGCTGACCAACAGGGTCACAGACACCTCCTTCCACACGCTTCACTCAACTCTGAAAAGTATGTGCATTTCTGTTTGTGGGGTCAAACACTGGAACAGCCTGGATGTCACTTTGAATATCTGTAAAAACAGGCAAATATTTAAATTACACTACAGAAAAGTAATATTAAATTCAAACAACACAACACTGATTATTAGTAACATATGCAAGTAATTATAGTAAATAACAAAATGTTTTGAACAAATATACTACAGGGGAGCTTATTGTAGGTATGTAGTATGTATGAGATGGATGATTATGAATATTGTGAGCATTTAAAAGGTACAATATATATAATATATAATTGATATAAAGTAAAAGTGCTTACTTATTATAAGGATTTTTTTGGTTAGTTCTCTTGTTGATTTAGGACCTAAAGGACTCTGATTGGGCTGTCCCATTGTGGGACAAGCACAATCGTTGTAGATTGAAGCTTGGAAAATATAGATCTGCCTGATTCCAGACATTTAATCAGGAGGATCCTGCTGCTGCACAAGGTCAGATTTCCTGGTCTGTTTGAAATATGTGGAATATATACCAAACCCCAATTAAATGCATTTAAAAAATGTGTTAAAGGATAAGTTCGGTTTCTACAGCTTTCACATTGTTTATAGAATGAAGTAGAACAATATACTCACCCAGTGGGCTTTCCTGATCCAAACAGTGCTTCAGGAGATATTTAGATCCAAAATCAAGTGGCGGACAACCGTATAATGGTAGCACATAGGGCATACAGCGTTGCTCCTAAAACTGCATTAATCGTCCAAAAACTCATTAGTTTCACCAATATTCCATTATGGTCCGCTCGCGCTACTCCTCCATTACAGTCTGTGTCACTCCAGACATGTTTTTGTGACTGTGCTGACCTCTGAACTGGAAACTTTCTTCACGGCTGCCGTGCATGCACAGTACAGCTTCCTCCTTTCAATGAGCTCCACATCTGTAAACTCTGGCTCGAAACTGTAAGGACACCCATCATATTCAAAGTTCTCCTCCACAACATCTTCATCCGATAGATATTTGTCCATTTTGCACAAAACTGGAAGAAGAAAGTTGTTGAGTAGCCGTACTGCGCATGCGCGGCAGCCGTGAAGTAAGTTTCCAGTTCAGAGGTCAGCACAGTCACAAAAACATGGGTGGAGCGACCCCAGACTGTAATGGAGGAGTAGCGCGAGTGAACCATGTGAACCAATATTTTATAAAATTGGTGAAACTGATGAGTTTTTGGACGATTAATGCAGTTTTTGGAGCGGCGCTGTATGCCCTATGTGCTACCATTATACGGATGTCCGCCGCTCGATTTTAGATCTAAATATCTCCCGAAGCACTGTTTGGATCAGGAAAGCCTTCTGGGTGAGTATATTGTTCTACTTCATTCTATAAACAATGTGAAAGCTGTAGAAACCGAACTTTTCCTTTAAGCATAAAAACAATTTAATTAATTTGGTCGGTTAAATATCAGCTTGGTCAGTGAATCTTTCAGACTCTGCTTTCATGAATGTATATATATATATATATATATATATGTATTTTTTGGGCATTTTGTGCCTTTATTGATAGGAGAGAGACAGTGGATATGCTTGTGAAAAGGGCAAGACACTCTGCAAATTGGCCACAGGCTGGATTTGAACCAGCAGAAGTATGTAGGTGGGATGTGCCTGGTTTCTAACCACTCTGCAAAACCAGCATCCCATGAATGTATAATTAAGTCCATGTGTGTCTATAATGTATGAAAACAAGTTAGGCCTGGTTCACACATAAAGGTTTTTCACATCTTAACACATTTGGGAAACAACCTCCCCAAAAGTGACCTGGCTATTGACTAATCGCCCTGAAACCTGCAGAGTGAGAGCATCCTGATGAACAAAGACCGTCAACACAGAGGAGGCAAACAGAGCTTAAACTCTGAGAGGAACAGACAGAAAGAGTGACTGGATAGTTTCTATATTTTCTGACATATTCTGCTGCTGTAGACTCAAGTATCTGCAGGATTTGAGTTAATATGGCTCTAAAGTTTTCCATTTTCCTTCTCTCTTTTCTATTTCCTGTTGCAGTTTTAAACCAGGAGCTCTTTATTCACCAAGAATGTACAGAGCAGAGTTTATTTGTCCTTCAGAGAGAGAAATTAAAGAATGTGAACCATCTCAGCTCCTCTCTGACCTCGGCTGTGGTCAACAGCTCAGGGTGAAACTGCCTGATGGCGTCTTAATTCATTTTGTGTGAGTATCAGAGCTGGAGCTGGGTAAAGAAGCACAGATATGAAGGTCCTTCTTTCAGCTGATATCCTCCTCCAGATGCCCTCTCACTCATTACTCCACCCATCCACAGCTCTATTTAAACACATCAGCCGCTCCCATCCGAGGAGACGGCGGTGAGTCACGGCGTTGGAGGCGTCGATCATTCAGAGTGTGATCTGACATCAGCTCCAGGATCAGCCCGCAGAGCCTCGACTTCAGAGCGACCCTGCAGGAACTAATCCTGACATCATTTAAGAGAAAAAGTCAGACGTTTACGGGAATGTGCCTTCGCCCTCAGAGGGAGAGGACGTTATCTCCAATCTGTGCTCCTGCCAGAGCTCATCGAGAACAAAATGAATTCAATTATAACTTTACCAACAAATACCAAAAGATTCAGATTTAAACTTCAGTAAAGCTCCAGTGAGGCAGACATTGAGGCTCAACTGCTGTCCAGTTTG
This sequence comes from Scarus forsteni, assembly GCA_036419115.1. Classification (NCBI taxonomy): domain Eukaryota; kingdom Metazoa; phylum Chordata; class Actinopteri; order Labriformes; family Labridae; genus Scarus; species Scarus forsteni. Next base: position 8,081,006 of record JAZDUH010000443.1, read on the forward strand.
ACATGTTCTTACCAGAAGAACGGGCAATATGGAAAAATGTGTTGTGATCTGTTATGGCAGAATCATGATGCCATTTTCATCAGGATTTTTCAGTTGCAAATTAACAACCAGAACCAACTTTCATCTATAATTTTTTATTCTAAATGCACAAAAGCTCAATTAAAAATGTATAAAAAGTTGATTCTTTGTAAGCTTTCACTGGTCTTACGCAATGACATTTGAGTCAATGCATTTAGTACTGTATTTATTTGCCATTTTAAGCAGCTACAGGTTTGTCTTCAAGGATGCTTTTTGTAGTTAGCATAATAAGCTTAAGCTTCAGCATCATCTTTTCAGCCGGTCTAAGTCATAGATGTGTTGTAGGGATTTCATTTTATTTATTTATTTGTTGAATTTTAATTAGATTTTTTTTTCAATTAAACATAGAATGTCATCTGAGACAAGGACAGAGGTGTAAAACAAAGGGTACACACATATTGCAAATATAAGTATTTCTGCCGATAATGCAAATGTACATCAAATATACATTATATTGTAAAATAATTAAGAGAAACAAACAAAATAAACATACATACAAAAAATAGATAAATAAAAAAATAATAATATAAAGTAAAATAAAAATAAATAAAATAAAAACATAAAAAATTGTAATATTTCATTTGACATCATCTTTTCAGCGGTCTAAGTCATGAATTGTATTTGTAGGGATTTCATTTTATTTATTTATTTTTGAACTTATAATTTAAATTTTTTTTTTTTCAATTAAACATAGAATGTCATCTGAGACAAGGACAGAGGTGTAAAACAAAGGGTACACACATATTACACATCTCGTGCTTCCGATAATGCAAATGTACATCAAATATACATTATATTGTAAAAATAATTAAGAAGAAACAAACAAAATAAACATATTATTTTTCAAAAAACCCTCCAGTATTTTCTAAGTATTTTTATACTCTCTTAGTTTTAGGTCGTTGATAGAATACTATACCTGGCGGCAGGATGAAAAAATATATTTAAAAAGCGATGGTTCTATGGGCGAGCTTCAGCGCTGGACATAATCTCTGCAAAATCGCTTCATTTCGCTATATTTTTTTTCATCCATCGCTAGTGTTATCATAAAGTCAGTCATCAACATCTTTCTGTGTGTATTTTGTAAACAAACTTTTTGATGACGCTATAGCCGCTAATAATAAAGGTACAGCTGACTCACCTTTTTAGCCGGGCAGTGCGAAACTTAAGCATGATTGTATTAATTATTATCTGATGCATTTAGTCTCTTATTTTAATTTAATCGTTTGAGTCTGAGACCATTTACCCTTTCCATGAGAGAAGAATTCTTGTTTAGCTTTCTCGACATTTAGCACGCCCACGACTGGACAGTGTTCGCTATAGCAACAGAAGAGGAGTGTTTAGCTGCTCAGAGTGGGACTTGAAACCGCTGACACGCTATGGATCTATCCAGGAATATATGTCTGACTACTCTGGAGGATTTCCCTGCAATGACAAACCGGGCTGTGGTAGAGACGAGCAATTTTGCAGAGATTACGCCCCGCGCTGAAGCTCCGCTAATCGGTTGGATCTAAATAACTTCTGAAGGACTCCGAGCTGCACGATGTTTGTCTGAGTGAGTATATGAGCATGCACAAACCTAAAAATAAGGTCCAGGTGTCAAAATACCGGAGTTTCCCTTTAAGTTTTAGCCCCTGTGTTTCCTCATTTTTAATTCAAGATAGCGTTTCCTCAGTCCTCAAATTTGTCTTTCTGTAAGAATTTCCTTTTTATGTCTTTGTGCGTTTGAGTAAGTGAGTGTGTATATTGAATGTGGTTTGGGGGAGGGGGGTTGCGGGGTCTTATGTTTTCATTATGCAATTTCCTGTTTTTTATTTCACTTATTGTTATTTCATTTGATCTTTTTCCCATGTAAAGTACTTTGTATTACAAAGTCCTGTATGAAAGGTGCTATAAAAATGAAGTTTGATTGATTGATCGATTGATTGTTTGACTGATTATATAGTTGCACTACTGTGTAATTAGGATGTGAAGGTAGAAAAGATTTGTCTGCTTTTTTGAACAATTTTACTGAACAAAGTTAAGCATTTTTGTCCCAGTTCTAAGATTTTGATGAAGTTAGCACTTCTTTGTGTTTTTAAGTCTGTATCGGTGATTATCACACATTAGTTACCTCCGCCAAGGAGGTTATGATTTCGGGAGACTTTGTTTGTCTGTTTGTCTGTCCATCCGTCCGTCTGTGAACAAAATAACTCCAAAAATAATGGATAGATTTTGATGAAATTTTCAGGAAATGTTCAGCATGGGAAAGGAAAGAACTGATTTGATTTTGGTGTTGATCTGGATCAGCGTCTGGCCGCCATGACGAAAAATGTGATTTTAGTGAATTACTACTGAACTAAAATAGGTATCATTATGAATCCAATTGCTAATGGTATGTTTTCATGGTCAAGGAATCTAAATATTTAGATGAAATAAAGGTAGGGTTAATATTTTAAGGTAAAATCACAATATGGGTGAGGACTGTGGCGCTGGCAGAGGTCTGCGCTCTCCGATTGACTTTCTAGTTTAACTATAAATAAATGCATTTAAAAGCATGCAGACTAAACATATCTCTGTCTCTGCTCTTACTCAGTTCAACAGGCTTTATACATGTGTACCTTTGTAAAGAGAAGGAATATTGAGCCTATTTCACAGAGCTTTGACGTAAAAGAGCATAAAGGTCCACTATCATTACATCTAGACACATTCACATGAAATCCATGAGGCTGTAACATTTGTGTCAATTCACATTACAATAACTGTTATATATCTGTGAGACCACGAGTCTGACGCATGAGGCAGAGAGGCTCACTTGCAGTTTTTCTCATATAAATACAGTTGCTTAAGTATGATTGCAGCAGGACAAGTACAGCCTTATAAATCAGGAAGTGCCAATGACTCAGTCTATGGATAATCAGAGATGGCCACCTGACTCCCTCATACAGAGTACAAAGATAAGTTAGACTCACAAAACGTTATAAACTTAAAGCTCCATGATGAACAGTGTCCAGTGATTTAAGGCATTGAGAAGATGCATGTACATATAAAACATCACTATCCTCAAGCAGAGCTATGAAAGTACTAAAAACACACAGCAAGAGAAAACCAAGATAAAAACTAAATTAAACAAAAAAAATCATGTTTCCTAAATTTATAATTATATATTTAATGTTGGCTTAAATATGAATTAATCTGAGAAATGATATAGAAAGCCAATCCATTTATTTATTTGTATCGATCTATTTAATTTTAATTTATTTTTTCCTTTTTCTTTATATGTATGTATAATTGTTAGTTTCTTTTTGTTACCTATTTTATTGTGATATACCTTTTTTCAATGAATATAAATAATGGAAATATATGTATATTTAAATGTAAACCCAATTTAAGGACATATATGGAAAGCTACTGTGCTGCCATGTGTGTATAATGAATTTGGAATTGTATTATTGATCCATTATTATGATATTCTGATACTATGATTATCAATTGTTTATGTATGTATTATATTCTGTCTGGGTGGTATTGAAGGGAAAAAAAGGGGAAAATGTCAGTAGTGTTTGAAATATTAAGATACGTATCAATATTTTAATGACAACGGCTGACACAATGAAGTACACAAAAATAAACACAAAAAAATCAGGTATAAAAATATAACAATGCATTTCTCTCCCCAACATAATAATATAACTGATGAGTGCCTCTGGTCATGAAATCAAAAGCAAACTGTAGCCTAGCTAATGGCTAGTGCTGCTAAATTAAGAGACTTAACAAAGTCTCACAACTGAGTTCAATAGTTTTTCATTATTTTCACCACTATAAACACACAACAAATTAACTTCATTGTTATACAGATATTAATCAATGCTAATGCTAATGCTAATGCTAATGCTGTCCTCTAATTTGACCCCTAATCACTGGCACTTTACATGATTGTTAATTTTGTTCACTAATTATTTCGTCAACAACCTTTTTTCTCCTGACAAAAACTAGACAGTTACTAATAGAAACAAATATACATGGACAAAAATTAACTGACATTTTCATTGACTAATAAAAACTAGACTAAAATGTTTGGCTGGGACTTAATCCAATCAAACCTAAGTTGTCAGTTCTGTTTTTGTAACTGAGATGCTCTGCCTGGTAGCCTAAATAAAGGTTACTGCATGTCAAACAAAGGTTAGATTAGTTTAATTTATACTGTCAAACTTTACTAGCAACCCATAAAGGGTTATTAGATGTTTCATTTTATCCAAGCGTCAAGCATGACTTCAGAAATTCAAGGACCTTTTTAAAAAATGCCTTACACTTTACACTCCATATTTTAGTCGACTAAATTTACAACAGATTTCATCAACTAAAATGTTGTGAAATTTCACCAACTAAAACTAGACTACATTTTGAACAATTTAGATGACTTAATAATAACAAAAGCTAATAGACATTTTAGGCACAATAATATAACTACAACTAAAGTAAAAAGGGCTGTCAAAATTAACACTGCGTTGTGGGTCAAGTATGCGAGGTTGATTGGTACAATGCATACTGTTAACCCTTTAACTCCCAGCTCAACTGTTTGACAGAGATCAATAAATTCAGGAATATTTAATCTGTTAGACAAACATAACAAGTCATTGTTTGTTTCTGTCAATGTTTTAGGATGCAGAAAAAACTGCAAACAAACCAAAAGAACTGACATTTTCTTTGTGTGGGATTCAAAGGTTTAAAAATGTAAAGTTATTATTAATACCATTAGTATTATTTGAAAAACGGAACCATTTACTGATACAATGATTTATTACCTCCGCCAAGGAGGTTATGTTTTCGGGAGAGTTTGTTTGTCCGTCCGTCCGTCTTTCCGTCAGTCCGTCCGTCTGTGAACAAAATAACTCAAAAAGTAATGGACAGATTTTGATGAAATTTTCAGGAAATGTTCAGCATGGCAAAAGGAAGAACTGATTCGATCTTGATGTTGATCCGGATCAGCATCTGGCCGCCATGGCGAAAAATGTGATTTCTGTGAATAACTGCTGAACTAAAATAGATATCATTATGAATCCAGTTGCAGATGGTATGTTTTCATGGTCAAGGAATCTAAATATTTCGATGAAATAAAGGTAGGACTAATATTTATGGTATTTATGCTTTTCTAATTGATTTTGTCCAAAATGTTTGTACATTTTTATGTCATCACGTAATTGACTCTTAGCTTTTTAACTGTTAAGTCCCACACTAGTAAAGTGCCCGGTTCTTGATTTGTTGTCGGACTTCTCTGTTCCCTGTAATGGCATAAAAAGACGGTTTGATTTGTTCTGTTCTTTAAAAAATTAAATATCCCTGAATTTATTGATCACCTCTGCCAAACAGTTGGTAGTTAGAGGGTTAATGTTCCTAAAGTAGTATCGAATCTTGGTAATTTTGGCATGCTGCAGATTTCGCAGATAATCACAGACTTCATGGTACATTTCGGAAAAGTCTGTTAGTTCGGTCAGTATAGTATGCACTTCCTCAGAGTTATGCCTGATCCATTTGTTCCTGAAAATGCTTCTGAAAGGAGGTTTAGTATCCATGTCTGTCTGAGCTTTTATACTTTAGGGCAGCCCTATTCAATTAGCGGCCCGTGGGCAACATACGACCCAAAGCATTTCATTCAGTTGCACAGGGGTAGTATATTCCTTTTCCCAAATCGACTAAAAGTAAAATCCTGTCATGCAAACGTTGAATCGTAAACTTGTCAGGCTGGGTTCTGTCTGCGCATGCTCTGTCTTGACATAAACGAGCAGTGACATTTACTCACTTGGAAACATGGCAGCTTCCAAACAGAGCACACGGCACTGGTCTGCGTCAGAGAGTTTGGTTTTTAATAAAAAGTCTCAAAGAACTAAACATTATCGCACGTTTAGATGGTGGGAAAACAATAAATACTGAACTATTTAAAAAAGTCCACAAAAAACTCAGCGAAGCCGCAATAGACCAAAATGTTGAACAAATAAGGAACTGCTGTAAAACTCTGAAGGCTATTATAAGGCTAATCAGCGCAACCCTCAAATAATTCAATAAAACACCTACTTACCACCATCTTTGATAAATTATGTGATGTTTGAATAGATCTGCGCGTATCACATGTCTGTAAAACAGCTTTTCTGATTAAATGTTGTGGCACATGTAAACACCAGATCAGAATAGGTCACGTCACATGTAAACAGTTCACCTGAGATCTTCAATCAGAATGATTTTAATCAGAATGAAACAAAGTCTGCATGTAAACCTGGCTACTGACAAGGTCTTACAAAAAATTCAAACATTATTCCAGACATTGAATGCAACATGTTCTGAAAGGTTGCTATTAAGCAAGGTACTTTTAATGCGCTTTCAAATGTGCCCAAAGATGTTTTTCATCAGCACTTTTTTATGTTCATACGCACCTTGATGTGTTCTTGTATTTACCTGTCAAAATGTGTTGAAGTTATCTGTTTGAAGTGTAAAATTTAAAGAAACAGTATGTCAGCAGAAGTTTAGTTTAAGTACTTCTCTTTACTGAGTTTATGCCCTTTTGCGTGTGGCAATGAATTAAGAAACACCCAGTGTGTTTGTTATCTATTTGTGTCTCTTTTAAGTGGTTACATTTGCTCATTGTCTGACAAAAACGTCTGTCCCAGCTCTTGTCTTAAGTCTAAAAAATCTATTTTTTTTCTAATTGAAAAGCCCTGCTCTAGGGAATTCAAAGTTTCCCTAAATTTAACGTATCATCTCAGCTGTTGGAAGCATCTTCTTCTGCTGTGATCACTTCTGGCCAGTGGAAGTGATAGCTGTCTCTACTTGGTGTTCTTCTAGTGTCATCTGAAAACAACCTGTTTTGTGAAATCTGACAGGAGTGTTTGGAGTCTTTGTCAGCTCTGGATTAAATAAAGAATGAGCTCATGAAGCTGGGGGGGGGCTAAAAGGAAACATACCTCTGAGTAATGAGTCACTGATTCAATAACGGTCTCACATCCCAGACATCATCCCTCCCATAACTGTGAGACACCAGCAGGTCCTGAACTTCTTATCACATCTAAAAATGTGGCCTGCCCTCTCATCTGCCTCGTTTTTTAAACTTTGACCCCTGAGTTTCTCCAGGGCACTGACAGACTCTTTCATCAGCAGACACCAGATCCTCCGCCCGATGAGAGGCCAACACCAGCACGAGCCGCCTCGGATGAAAATAGCACAGCTCCAATTAGCCCGCCGATGCCCCCCTTTAGAATTACTCTGTCGGAGAGAATGAGCTTTGATGCCAGGCTGGGACGAGGCCGTGTCCCACTAATGGGAAACCACGTGTCCCAAAAAGAGAATTAAGAGAAAGGTCAGAGAACAGTGCACAGAGAGCACAAAGTCAATGAGGGAACGTTTGAGCTCTGCAGCAGCTGGCTCGACAGATCAGAACGTGATGAAAGAGCCAATCAGAGGAACTGAGGGGAAGACAGACATGTGTCAGTGTGGCCTCTTAGTTTTACTGAATCTCTAAATCTGCTGCTCTTATTGGGCAGCCAGGGCCAATCAACAGGCTGCAGGCAAGTGGAAACTTCATCACTATAAGAAGGCTTTCTTTGGACTAAATGAAGCTCATCCACATGAGATCTGCTGTCAGGCTCAAACCTCTTATTTCCACAATAGGAAATGGAACAAAAAGACACTTTACTACTGAATGAACATATGCTAAATTGTCCTGATTTTAATCTTTTTTTTTTTTTTTAAGTGGTCACGAAATTTATAAAACCCACTCACCAAGATGGAAGGTGACCAACAGCACTGCAACATGAAACAATGGAAGTCAGAAAAATTGAGGTTTGGCCTGACGGAGAGGATAATCATGTAACATTTTGGGTAAGTTTTTACCATTTTGAAAACTCAACATTTTCACCTTTGCATACAATTCAGAATACTTCAGTGTGACTTCATCACATTGGTGGTTCTATTACATTAAAAACTGCATAAACCTTTTTTCATTTGCAGTTGTTTTCTCTTTTGCTTTTAACATTTGCAGGTCAAAAATATATTAAACTAAAGGAGGAAATGTCCAAACTTTTTTAATTTCTTCCTTCATTTAATACTTACCTCAACTAAGGAGGTTATGTTTTAACCAGGGTCTGTCTGTTTGTGTGTTTGTTTATTTATCTGTTAGAATAGAAATTAAACGTCCCACATGGGGAAATTTAAAGTGTTACAGCAGCAAATGGGACATCATTAATAGAATAAAAATTAGACTTAAGTATAAAAAATAGCAGTATGTACATTATTATACTGATATAAGATATACAGTGTTGGGCACGTTACTTTAAAAAAATAATTAGTTATAGTTACTAGTTACTTTCCCAAAAAAGTAAATGAATTACTAACAGAATTACTCCTTCATAAATGTAATTAGTTACCAGGTAAAGTAATTGATGCGTTACTTTTTTGAAAAAGCTTTTGCTGCTTGAACTGTGTGTCTCTCTGTGTCCTTCCATGTTGTTACCTGCTGCAGCAGCTCTGACATCATCAGTTCTCCAACACGGCCAGAGCAGTGGAATTTGCCTGATAGACTAGAATGGGAGCAAAGTGCTCTGCAGTACGTTTCAAGGGCGCCGCACCGCGCAGTTCTGCGTTGGTAAAGGCGCTGGAGATTCGCTTCAGGTCTATTTTCTGAGCGGCCGCTTCCAAACCTCGTAAATTCACTGTCGTTAAGAAAGCACCAGACAGGAGGTAAACGTGTGGAGTATCCGGAAGTTTCAAAATAAAACACAATGCACAAACTCTCGAACGTAAATTTCCTCAATTCATTGTCACTTTGTCAAAACCGGAGGCACGAGCATCAGGTCAGCAGTCCGTCAGAAGGTCCCAGAGACAACACGGTGTAGAGGTACAGAAATATATAACATTGTATGCATGACACCAAACGAGGATGCAAGGATATAAAATATAGGTGGATAGAAGTTGAATAAATCACAAAGCTGTGTGGTTGAGACCAGCAATGGGACCTTAGAGAAGCGAAGTGAGGTGTTGTTTATTTCTTTTCTCAATCCATAACATGCTTTATGAGTGTGTGAAACATCGCTATTCTCATTACAGCCTGTGGCTCTCCGGGGATCAGCCCTCCCCCTACAGGGCTGAGCGCCGAGGAGCACCGCTTTCAGTGGGGTTTGTCTGTCAGAGCAAGACCACGGCACAGCGCTTCTGCGTGGGGGTGAGGCAGATCGGATAACAGCTGCTTGACATCGGTGCAAAGTAACGCGCTACATTTCACTGTCTGTAACGGTAACGGCGTTGTAACGCATGAAAAAGTAATTCATTTGATTACCCGTTTACTGGGAAAACATAACGGCATTAGTAACGCCGTTATTTCTAATGCCGTTACTCCCAACACTGAAGATATAAAATATAAAAATATACAAAGGGCCTGGATACAAAACTAAAAGCAAATCTTATAAGGATATACACACAGCAAGATTAGCAAGATTACTCAAAAACAACTGCATGGATTAACGTGAACATTTTTACCAGAGGTGTGATTTGCTCCAAAGAAGTCATTACATTTTGATGCTGATCTGATCCAGACTGATGTCACAAAAAACACTGAAGCTTATAATGGCAAATCCCATAAATTTACAACATTGTGGGAATTGTAGTTTATTTGCAAACTGACATCAATGTTTTCAAGCCTATGCCACTAAATTTCCCAGCTTCCCTCGCAACACCAGAAGAGGAGTTCAGCTAAAAATAGCCTGGTAGATTGGCATGTTTTGTCCGACTTTGTAAATAGAATGCTGATGGCGTCTGTCCATGTGGACTTAGCTGTCCACGTGGAGCGGAAAAGCCACTGCCATGACTGAGCTGCTTAGTGGAAGTCTGCCCTCTCACACTGTTTTCTACAAAACCCAAAACCAGTGAAGTTGGCAAGTTGTGTAAATCGTAAACAAAAACAGAATACAATGATTTGCAAATCCCTTTCAATCTATATTCAATTGAATACACAGCAAAGACAAGATACTTAATGTTCAGACTGGTAAACTTTGTTATTCTTTGCAAATATTAGCTCATTTGGAATTTGATGCCTGCAACATGTTTCAAAAAAGCTGGCACAAGTGGCAAAAAAGACTGAGAAAGTTGAGGAATGCTCATCAAATACTTATTTGGAACATCCCACAGGTGAACAGGCTAATTGGGAACAGGTGGGTGCCATGATTGGGTATAAAAGCAGCTTCTCTGAAATGCTCAGTCATTCACAAACAAGGATGGGGCGAGGGTCACCACTTTGTGAACAAATGCGTGAGCAAATTGTCCAACAGTTTAAGAACAACATTTCTCAACAAGCTATTGCAAGGAATTTAGGGATTTCATCATCTACGGTCCGTAATATCATCAAAAGGTTCAGAGAATCTGGAGAAATTACTGCACGTAAACGGCAAGGCCAAAAACCGACATTGACTGCCTGTGACCTTCGATCCCTCAGGCGGTACTGCATCAAAAACCGGCATCACTGTGTAAAGGATGTCACCACATGGGCTCAGGAACACTTCAGAAAACCACTGTCAGTAACTACAGTTCGTCGCAACATCTGTAAGTGCAAGTTAAAACTCTACTATGCAAAGCCAAAGCCATTTATCAACAACATCCAGAAACGCTGCCGACTTCGCTGGGCCCGAGCTCATCTAAGATGGACTGATGCAAAGTGGAAAAGTGTTCTGTGGTCTGACGAGTCCACATTTCAGATTGTTTATGGAAACTGTGGTCGTCATGTCCTCCGGACCAAAGAGGAAAAGAACCAGCCGGACTGTTATAGGCCCAAAGTTCAAAAGCCAGCATCTGTGATGGTATGGGGGTGTATTAGTGCCCAAGGCATGGGTAACTTACACATCCGTGAAGTCACCATTAATGCTGAAAGGTACATACAGGTTTTGGAGCAACATATATTGCCATCCAAGCAACGTCTCTTTCATGGACGCCCCTGCTTATTTCAGCAAGACAATGCCAAGCCACATTCTGCACGTGTTACAACAGCGTGGCTTCGTAGTAAAAAAGTGCGGATACTAGACTGGCCTGCCTGTAGTCCAGACCTGTCCCCCATAGAAAATGTGTGGCACATTATGAAGCGTAAAATACAACAACAGAGACCCCGGACTGCTGAACAACTTAAGCTGTACATCAAGCAAGTATGGAAAAGAATTCCACCTGAAAAGCTTCAAAAACTGGTCTCCTCAGTTCCCAAACGTTTACTGAGTGTTGTTAAAAGGAAAGGCGATGTAACACAGTGGTAAAAATGCCCCTGTGCCAACTTTTTTGCAATGTGTTGCTGCCATTAAATTCTAAGTTGATGATTATTTGCAAAAGAAAATAAAGTTTCTCAGTTCGAAACATTAAGTATCTTGTCTTTGGGGTGCTGGTTTGGCCTAGTAGTTAGCACCCCATATACTTGCTTCTGCCAGTCCAGGTTCAAATCCCGCCTGTGACCAGTTTGCAGAGTGTCTTCCCCTACTCTCTCACCCCCTTTCACAAGCCTATCCACTGTCTCTCTCCTATCAATAAAGGCACAAAATGCCCAAAAATATACATTAAAAAAAAAAAAAAGTATCTTGTCTTTGCAGTGTATTCAATTGAATATAAGTTGAAAAGGATTTGCAAATCATTGTATTCTGTTTTTATTTACGATTTACACAACGTGCCAACTTCACCGGTTTTGGGTTTCGTAGTTTCTAATGAGATGGTGGTTCCAATATTTAGTTTACGGTCTTGCTCAGTAATATATGAGGATCAGGCTGTAAATGATGGTCTTATTAATGCCAAAGTTAGGTGTTTTTCACATCTAGTTGCTCTGACACAAATGGGAATTCCCTGTTTGGCATGATTTGTTCGAGCTTATCACAGCAATCAAACTTTCCCAGTAAGATCGGTCAAATGAGGTGGGTATGTTTCTATCGACCTCAGGAGTGATTTGTTTGCTGTGAAAATGCAGTTGACATTAACAGTAATAGAAGCAGTAGTTGTTGTAATTAAAATTACAATTATAATGCTACTAGAGATAAAATGTTGGAATTGTGGTAGAAATGAGATAGAAGATGTAATTTAAAACAAATAATAATAAAAAATAGGTGTTGGTCCTGTTGTTCACAGTCGGTGCATCACTATTAAATATGTCAGGATATCCAAGGTCAAATATATTAAACCAGATGGAAATGGGTCTGATACAAATGTTATTGCATGTTTTGTACAAAAACAGTACTATAGCCAATCCTTTTCTGACAACAAACAAAAATATATCAAAAGTCAGCCAAGAACAGCAGGTTTTTTCTTAATCTCGTTGGTACTTCACTGTCCCTGTCTGGTATCTAGATGGTTAATTTTAAATTTGGAACTTTTATTGATTAAACCTCCACAGTCTTAGAGGGATAGTTCAGTTTTTTTGATGTACAAAAAGTACAAATTTGTTGATTTTTTTCAGCACTATTGGATCAAAATGAGCTGCAGGTGTGGAAACACCCCAGAGTCAGTGTTTCAAACATGACTGTAGTGATGCTCCGTAGCTGTGGATCACAGTGAGTGACAAGCAGGACCATGTCTTGGACAGAGGATCTTACATGTCTGACCTGCAGGGGCAACCTTCACAGGTGTGAGCGCACAAACTGAAAAAGAGTGATGATGGTTCCTGTGCCAAGAGCCAGGTGCGTGTCTGACTGTACAGCTCAGGTGTTGGGAACGGTTTCCTCTCCAGCTGCATCTTAACAACACACCAACAGAGTTTCAACATCCCACGTTTTTTAATTGCCCTGCTATACTAGTATAGCATACTGATTCGCCCAAAATGTATGCAGTATACAATATGCGAACAAATGCAAAAGTTGCAGTATGCATAAATACCCAGATGATGTACTGATTTGGGAAGAATTCACAGTATGCATCGAACCAGTCTGCTTCACCTACTGCTACCCACAATACAAAGTGCCTGATTAAAAAATAACTGAGAGCAGAGCATCAACAACATCAAGCAGCAGACAAACACAAATATAAGAGCCACTCCCTGTTAAAGGTGTAGCCAGCAATCGGGGAGAAAACGAGTAGAGAGGTTGTTTATAAACGAATTTAGACCCGCCTCTCCCTTCATACCTCACCCCTGGCTCCACCCCCGAAAGCTGATGGATGTGCATCGTCATGGAAACGGCCATAGAAACTGCGCAGCTGACCAACGTAGCTAAGGTCACCCCGACTCGTCAGACAACTCGACTTCCATTATTGATAACATCACAACAACAGTACATTCTGGCAGATTCGACAATAAGATAAATGCCCGACGGCTGTTACTGTTATGTGAAGCACCACAAAGCTAATGTCGCTTACCTATCCAGCAGAAAGACAGTGACATCCACGTCCGTTTTCAGGTCTTTCAGTTAGCGGAGTTCGCTCCACCGCCGGAAAGCAACACCAATGTTGACCCAGGTCTTTGCTCTTTCATGGTCATAGCCCTACTTTTTCACTTTCTGCTCCTCTGACCTTTTTCTTTTGGGCTGTTTTTCAGCCATTGCTACTGCACATATTGTATCTCTGCGCACGCTACACAACCTTCGACTCCCCCTCCCCCCTCTGTCTGATCTGCGCATGAGTATGATCGCCCCCCTGGATGTGGGGCGGTGTACCCTGTTTTGGTAACTCGGTCTGAGCCACAGTATTTACCTGCTGAAATTCAGACCCAAGGCTGTGGATTGAAACTGGACTTTTTTTTTCAACATGCTGTCAGTGGTGACATCTTGTGGATGGAGGGGAGAAATACAGTGAATTTAACAAATACTGCATTAGATTAGACGATTAGAAGATCACTGACTACACCTTTAACTTTACCTTTTCAGCACGTACTAATGTGTAATAGGTTATAAAAAGGTCTGTTGTTGTTGTTTTTCCATTATAATTTGTAATATGCAGAAGGTGGTGTTAAGTTCTTATTCATTCTTATACTGTACTGTGCGGGTCATGTTTATTCTTGATGTGAACTTTTTTCTTTAAGTGGCCCTAATATGTCGTCACACAAAAATATACAAAAGAATTCATCACTGAAATAATAACTATTCTCCACCACTGACTAAAATAAAGTTTGGAAAATCAGCTGTAGCCTACTTACGCATTGCTCAAACTGAAAACCAGCGCAGGATACTAAAAAATAAACCTGCTAGAACAGTCATACTACATTCTAGTGTAGTAGGCAGTGTGCAGTGCCAACTACATACTACGTTCATTAGCAGTATGTAGTAGGGGAATTCGAAAACAGCCATCCTCTCCACATCACCACACTGGAGTCATGGCTGCTGTCCTCAAGTCTGAGAACACTCAAGAGCTGTGACACCTAAAAAATCCAAAACAGCATTTTATCGAATCAGAACATTCAAGTGTCTCATGCATCCGACTCAAGAATAGAAGGCTCCACTTTGTTAGAGCATCTCCACCAAAAATAAACAGGAAAATAGAAACGAAAGTGATAGAAATGTCTCCTGCAGTGGTAGCATTTACCACACACAAGATAAACAGTTTAATTATACTTCCTGTTTGTGCCTTTCAAAGTAAAAGCTCAGAAACCTCGCTCTTTTGAACCAAATGACTTTGTTCTGGAACTTCTTTCAGTCGGCTGTTTCAGGTTATTTTAGGGAAGATTTGGTTCCCCCTCAACCTTCTCTCTTTTTGTTTAGATATCTTTGAGCTTTTTGCCGTTGCTGATAGTGAAGAGGTAGTGGATAGAGTCCGATGGGGGTGAGAGATTAGGGAAAGACCTGCAGGAAATGGACCTTGAGCTGCTGAACCTGAGTCTCCCACACAAGGTTAGACTCAATCATGAAAGCTACACCTACAGCAAAAAATTCAAAAATCAATTTCCTGTTACACGATACCAGTGAAACCCTGCTCAAACTGACCCATTGGAGAATTTTTAACATCTGAAAGCCCACCACTAACAGTTTTTTTTACCCTGTTTTTTCTCATACATTGAAACAAAAGTAGAGATCTGACGTTTTTTTCCAAATCAAAGATCTGTTTTTAGCTCCCTGCTGTATCAAATCTGCTTTAGAAAACCACCTCATATGTTGTTAATCATCATATGAATCCAGGATTCTTTCTAAAGCCCAAACAGTTTAAGCTGACTGCTGTTCAACACTACTCTCATCATTCTATAAGTGATGTCGGGCTCACAATAACGGAGTCAGACCTCAGTGCAGCGTGTGCAGAGTCCAGCTCAGAATGTCCCTTAAATAAACTTCCGAGTGTGGATAATGTTGCATTAGAGTTTAAAAGCAGCATCAGCTCAGTCATCATATTACTGACAGAGAGGAACAGAACCTGAGGTGGAACTTCCTCTGGTTTGTTTTGGTCTAAGAATAACCAAAAATACCCAGAGACTCTGAGATCTGGCTGTTGGTTTGTGAGGTGAGTCTGCAGCTTTGATGGCAGAGCAGGGGAGCTCACACACCTGGAGACGACCAATCTGAAGCAACAATACGAATGTGAGAGTTGATCTCTTTGTCTTCTCTATTTAGACAAATATTTTAAAGCTTTTTCATCTATTTCTAAACATGTTTTTAGTTTTATCAGAAGATTCAAATGAGTAAAAAGACACCTCGAGATATATTATGGCCCTTTTCCATTAGCCCTACTCTACTCTACTGGCCTTGTGCTGCTTTTCCATTAGCCCCAGTCGCCTGCCCAATGGGGTGAGCGGCACTGCGGTGGCGTCATTTTGAGCGTGACACAACAATCTGTGGCTTTTTGTCACAAACCGAGTAAAAAAGGAAAGCAAAAAAGGCTGCAGATGGCAAGAAGAAATACCCCTTGAGAAGCACAGGAGAGTTTTGGAAGCTATACAACAGAATGAAGCCGAGGACGAGAGCAATCGAGCTGCAAAGAAAAGACGTTCGAGAGTAAGCTAACAGCAGCTACCGCTAGCATTCTAGGTCATCGCGCTCATGACTCATCGATGACGACATTGTCTGACCAATCAGTAGCCGGTAGTCGGTGACGTCATCTTTCAGTATTGACTCAGCTGGCTTGGAACCAGAACAGAGTAGGTACTAAAACTAGCTTGTTTTAGGAGGTACCAGGCAAGCGGAAACACACTGCAAATCGAGTAGGGCCGAGTAGAGTCAGGCCAAGGCGTGCTAGTGGAAAAGGGCCATTAGTTTAAAGAGACTTCCCCCTCAGTCACACTTATATGCACTGTAACCTGACTTTACGCTTAACACATTACGCTTCATATTTTAGTCGACGGAATTTCATCGACTAAAATGTTGTGAAATTTTGTCAACTAAAACTAGACTAAAATTATAACAATTTAGATGATTTAATTATGGCCAAAACTAAAAGATGACTCAGGCAAAAGACTAAAACAAAATTAGAAAGTGCTGTAAAAATGGCACTGGCTCCAATGTGATAGTCACACTTCATATGCACTGTAACCTGACCAGACAGACAGTTCCATATATCCACCACAGAACTTTTTCACCAATTCATCTTGGAAAGGGCCGTTCGAAAATGTTTTCAGGGGCAGAATCTTCAAAAACAACAGCAGCTGGTGATTGGACGATTGGCTTGTGACACTCATCACAGACTAATCCAAAGTAAGCAACGCCGCTACGAATGACATAGCAGCTTGCGCTGTTGTTAGCCATTACCTACCTTAGACTATCATCTTACCTTAATTATACTACACCAATGAATCATTTAACACATATTTGACTTGAACCTCATAAAAGACAAACCTGACCACGTTTACACAGTAAACTTCTGAGGAGGGCTGATTTCGCCGAGTATTACTGAGTAAACATGATGACCACAGGCTAACCGGCATGTTCGTGGGGGATTTCCACATCTCTCCCAGTTTCCCAGCAGTGATTCTGGTGAGGAGGAGAGAAATATCAAGATTTCTTATAAGACATTTAAGTGATGTTTTTTACTCCTCTTTTAAAGAAAAAATGAGTCAATTTCTGATAAAACACAAACAAACAAACGCAGATGTTGAGACCACTTCAGAAGCTGCCATTGTTTTCAAACATGCAGTCACTTCCTGTTGTCGTCATGTCCCCAGCTCCCGCCTCTCTTTCCTGATTGGTCTGTTAAGCATTTATCCGAGTGAAGTCATTGGACAATGGAGGTTGGCAAGACCGACATGAAGGATTTCAGACAATCAATCTGGCAGGTCTGCAAGGCGAGATGCACTGGCCCAGCCTGTACTTTCTCTCTGAAATGACTTCTTCATGCAGAAAAGTCTGTTCATTCAGGTTAGGTATAGAAACACATGCTGGGTCGGCACTTCACCATTCATCCTTTGACTGCACCAACAGCAACATTAACTCTTCTTCAATCGTAGATGTTCACATGGGATGAAGTTAAATTGTACAAACTTTATGCCCTAAGGCTCCAAAAGCGCGTGAGCAGGTTGCAGTAACAGGTGGAACCAAACCAACCTCCAAGCTCGGTTCATTCAGGACTGGAGCCAGTGTTGATTATGACAGCCCTTGTTATTTAGTTTCAGTGATAATATTTTGCCTGATATATCTTTCAATTTAAGTCATGATTTAGTTATCTAAATTGTTTTAATTTTACTATAGTTTTAGTTAATGAAATTTCACATGTTAGTCTATGAAATCTACTGTAAATTTAAACTAAAATATGAAATACTAAAATGTTAGTTGTTACTCTAGCGGCAGAGAATAGAATCATAAAATGGAAAGAAAATTTGTCTGAATGTGATTTGATGTTGAGGAGACCGATGAGACTGCCACACCGTTGTACACTTTGGGTGTTACTTAGTTATCTATATATTTATTTATTTTTGTTCCCCTTTTTCTCTTTCTGCCTTTCATGAATTTATGTTGAATGGTCTATGCTTGACCAAAAAATTAATTGTTATACTTTGTTGCAAATTCAAATAAAAATCAAACAAAAAAAAATGCTTAAAAAAAATAACTCAAATGCTAATAAGTTTTTAATGGATAAATGAACAGAAACAAATGTTCCTCTTGTGTAAAATGCAGTCACTTTTATTAAGTCTACCTGGCAGAGCATCTCAGTTACAATACCAGAACTGACAACAAACAGTGAACCTGCTCTACATGAATATATCAATTCATAAAGAGAGCAGCTCTGATTGGATCGCTCCACAACTTATCCCACCACCAAGCTAAGGCAGCTGTGATTGGATGTCCCTCTGAACTCATCCAACCTTTCCACACAACCAAAGTAGCTGTGATTGGATATATTCCTAACTTGTCTACCATGACCACATTTTTAATCTGATTGGATGAAATCTCATGCAAACATTTTAGTTTATTTTTATTCATGTATTGTATAAAAGGTCAGTTAATTTACTTTTACTTTTTGCCCATGTGCACTTGTTTTTATTAGCTACTGTATAGTTATTGTCAGGGGAAAAACGGTTGTTGACGAAAAGTATGGGGAGAATCACTGGTCAAATAAATCAACTCTGCCTTGAACTGGCCACCCTCTCAGCTCAAGCCTTTGCAGACTGAGCCAATCCGCAGCTGTGATTACTGTTCAA
Source organism: Scarus forsteni (assembly GCA_036419115.1). Classification (NCBI taxonomy): domain Eukaryota; kingdom Metazoa; phylum Chordata; class Actinopteri; order Labriformes; family Labridae; genus Scarus; species Scarus forsteni. The sequence continues at coordinate 8,099,607 of JAZDUH010000443.1, forward strand.
CCACAAGTAAGCACATTTGAGTCAGTAAATGTGCTTGCTTTTGCTTAAACCTCCCCATCGATGCTCCCTCAGTACCTCCTGTTTGCTAATGTCAATCAGAGATTATTAAAAAACTGCCGCTGCGACAACTGTCCCAGATTTTAAGAGTCTGTGCCAAAACAAAAAGCCTCCACTCAAGAGAGAGTGTGTGCACATCCTGAGGCTTGATCAAACTTTTATAACTGACAGAACAGAAGGAAGAAGTTTTTGTGGAGCTCCGAGTGAAGACAATCACTGAGCTGCCTCACAAACACAAAGTCTCTCAATGCCGGAGGTTTGTTCACCTTTTAGTATGCAGACGAATGATGGCTGCCACCAATCAATCAAACTTTATTTGTATGGCACCAAATCACAGCCCCCCACCCCCCACACACACACACAACATGATTTAAAAAGTGTGATTTTAACATCGTGTGGCTGAGTACAGAGGAGCCAGGTCAGGAAACGCCAGGAGGCCGACTGCACTGGGCGGCACCCACGACCCAGGGCCAGGACGCCTCCACCCAGGTGTGCCTCGCTACAGGACCAGCGAGGGGCCCATCGCAGCAAAGCAGTGCTACAGACCCCCCACCTGTCCAAGACGACGCCCGCCAGAGACAGAGACATCCCAGCCAGAGCCAACAGTGGCCCCCAGTGCAGGCGGCCCCTGCTGAGGAAACACTGGAGTTGTGGGATAAAAACATAAAACTACATAGGCTAAGAATCATTAAATGAATAAAATAAATAAATAAAACACTAGTAAATGAAATAAATAGTAATAGAATAAGAATAACAAGTAAAAAGAGGGCGAGATTATCTAAATAAATAAAATAAAAATATAGATAAAAATAACAGATAAAAATATAGTATTAATTAAAAGCTAAATTAAAAAGGTGGGTCTTGAGCCTGCTTTTCAAAATATGAACATTCTCTGCAGCCCTGAGGTCCTCAGGCAGGCTGTTCCACAGACGGGGGCCATAATGCTGGAAAGACGCCTCATCATAAGTCCGTGTTCGAGCTTTAGGAATTATCAAGAGGCCAGTGCCAGATGATCTCAGGGTCTGCGAGGGTTCATATGGGAAAAGCAATTCTGAAAGATAAGGTCCAAGACCCCTGAGGCATTTAAAAACCATTAAAAGGACCTTAAAATCAATCCTAAAACACACAGGGAAAACTAGCATGAATTTAAATGTAGAATCTCCTCAGGGCTTCGCCTAGCCCCTCCAACCCCTCCTTCAAAATGAGCCCCCCCGGCTCACATGCATGCGCGGCTAATATATTCAGAAGTCTGATGCAACTACAAACCGGCCCTCAGCACAACGTTTTTGTTTTACAGTACACCAAGTCATGTCTCAGTCAGGAGTAAGAAAACACCAAAACATTATCATAGTAAAGTTAAAGAAACTGTGAGGAGTTTCTAAATAATTACAAAAAAGTCTCACTTTTAGATATATGCCTGATCGAAATACACACTTTAAGCTGAGTTTTATAGCATCAAAATAGGTTATCTATACAACTGTTTTTCCCCTGACCAAACTAGACAGTAGCTAATAAAACAAATGCACATGGACAAAAAACTAGAGCAAATTTTTTATTATTTTAGAGCACCGGGCTGTAAGTAGCGATAAATAGCTGGCTACAACTACGATAACAACTTTTCCAAAAACTGCTTGTTGTCAGATATCAAAAACTACCGCTACGTAACTAGAAAGAGACACATTACCTCGTCGCTTTGCATCCTGTAAGTTGTTGAAAAAACGAAGTTGTAAAGCAATGCAGAGTTCTGAGGAAGGTCTGTATAGCATCCATTAGCCTCAAAACAAACACACGCTGTGGATTGTAAACGTCTGTGATGCGTTCCAGTTGTAGTCAGAAGTAGGAATTTTGAGCTCCGAGTAGGAAACTTCAGCTGGAACGTCCCCTGAAGTCGAAATTTCCTCCTGGACACTTGGTGAAACTCCTGTAATAATCCATTTATTTGCACTTCTGACTTTATGTCTGGGGTGTGTCACTCTAGATCAGCTGTATAAATCGTATTGTTAGACTTATATTTACCAAAATGCTGCCTTAGTGATAATAACATTCTTCATGTGACATTTGTGAACAACAACGCAGGCATGCTAACCACAGCTAACAATAGCCAGGTAGATCGGCTTGTTTTTTCCGATTTTAACTGGAACGCTGATAACTCTGAAATGATGTCACTCCCATTTCCGAGATTACTGGAACGCAGCATTACGACAGTCGCCGTGCGGGCTCATGGGTAGCAGAGTCTTTTACGTTGCGGGTAACAGATTCTCCTCTCAGTCCCTTTAAAAAACACAAACATGTCAAGTTAGTTAGTGCTCACAACCAAATGTTGATCGGGGTATAGGTAGTTCCTCTGCCATTCTCCACATAGCTGTCAAGTCTCCCGTTTTGGCCATGAACTGCTGTATTTTATATATTTTACCCTCTTTCCCGACGTCCTCCTGTATGAGTATTCTCTCGTAAATCTCCCGTGTGATGATATAATAATAAAAACATTCCTCTGCCTCTCCAAACTGAGATATGTCTCTAGTCTGAATGAGGCAGTAATGCTCCAAAATGATGGATGCCAACCGCCGTAAAACCGAAGATGAAGAAAAAGCCTGGTGAACACGTCCACCTGCAGTAGCCTGGGTGGCAGCTGCTGTGAGATTGGAGCCAACAGAACATACCAAGAAAAACAAAGTGTTTATTTTAGATTTCTTGTACACCTGTCTTAAAATGTGAGGGATACTGGAGCTTGGTTGGGGTTGTGGGACGGCTCGTAGCGGGCTTCCCTTATTTTCAAAGACAAAACTTTAAAGGTAAGCCTTCTCCCGCGGACTCTGACCCCTCCCAGCTAGACTACATGCACTGAGTCGGTGCATGTCGGCAAAATGTACGTGCAGGACGCGGGCAGAATGGTGACGGGATTTAATTGGTTTAAAAATTGGTGACACAAAATGTTTATTGGTTTGTGTTTTCATTGTTTTACTCCTGCTGTAGATAGCAGATATTTTCACTCTGTTTTAACACATTGTGAATTGATTGCCATCGGGTCATAAAGATCATTTTCACCAGTATTACTAAAAGTGTATCTAAAGCAGATTGCCAACCCCAGCTTTAACACTGGGTGGAGGGCAGATTAATTTACTCCATCAGCCTCAGTCACTCAGCAGAGCAGAATGATTAAACAGGTGGGGCTGCTCATGGAAAAATACTTAACCTGTGGTGATAAATGAACATAGAAAAGACAACATTTATTGGGAAAGTCCATTCATTGTCTATAAAGCTCATCCATTTTGAGGTCATAGGGGGTGGAGCCTATCCCAACTGACACTGAGTGAGAGGTGGAGTACACCCTGAACAGGTCACCAGCCAATCACACAGAATTTGCACTAAGAGTTCGGGGTGTCTCAGTGCGATATTGATACCAGATTTCGGTCTGATATCAGCAAAAAATATCGGAATATTGGCCTGCATCTAAATCTGCAATATAAGCACTCCGATACAAGCAGTCCATTCTAATTTATTTTTTATTTAATTCAGATGTAGAATATGCTTATGTTAAAGTTAAACACAGTGGTTATTTTGCAATTTAAAAAATATGTTGTTGCATCGCCTTGATTTCTTGAGGTTGCTTTTCAAGGTCTTCTAATTTATTTTTCATTCACTTTAATTGTAATACATCATTATGTTTAAAATTAAAATGTATTGAACCCATTGGTTAATTACAAATCAGTCAGTTGTCCTCATACCTACTATTGCTGACTGCTGTTCTCTGAGTAATCTCACTTGATCAAACCTTTTCTTACAGTCCATACTACAAAGTAAGTAATAACAGTATGTTTGATTCCTGCTGATATCATATCGGTACCGGCCAATACTCAAGGCTGCAATATCGGTATCTTATTGAAGGGGAAAAAGTTGTATCGGGACACCCCTACTCAGAGTGACCTCTGCCAAGGAGATTATATTTTTGCTGGCATATGTTTGTTTGTTTGTTGAAAGATCACTCAAAAAATACAGGAAAGATTTTGGTGACATTGTTGGTGATGGCCCAACTTGAAAATGATCAGATTTTGGTGGTGATTCAGATAAACCCCATTAGTGAACGCTCGTTTTTGCTCAATAATGATAGCAACATGATTCTGAGTGCAAGGTGTGGGGTATTCAGGGTCGTGAATCATATTATGATGGTAACTATCATAGAACTGTTGCTTATAGATGTGACAGCAATATGTGAGCAACCTTGGTGAAGGCCTGTGCTCTCAAGTCATTTCTAGTCACTAGTATGCCTGTGCTCAAAATATCGATACGGCAAAATATTGTCATGCACTTCTTGGGGATACGTGTATCAAGACGGATTCTACAGAATGGATACGGCCTCAATGTTTGAACAGTTGTTGTAAATAGACTTTGGGTAATGTTAAAAATGGCACAGTTCAAAGTAGAAGCCAAGCTACATGATAAAACACATGTTCCAATTCTAATCTCTAGTCTACTATCTTTGGGGACCTGAATTAAAGTTCTTAAGTTGAAGAATTATTTAAAACTCATGCTTTTTCTTTTTCTTCTTGTAAAAAAAAAAGCTATTGTTGCTGGGAATTCTGTTAAAAGCGCAGTCAATGTTAACAGTTTGTGTGTATCGGGATACGTATCGTATCATGTGGTTGCTGGAAATACCCAGCCCTAGTTACTAGAGCCATGGGCCTCTCACAACTCCACTTCATAATCCAAAACTAATCCTTTAATATAATGACATTGACTGGCTGTAAATTGACTAGACTGCTCCTCACTCTCACTTTTATGTCTGTTTTTAAACCATAACTTGTTTTAAAGTCAGAGAAAACACTCCTCTTTTCACCTGTACGTGGTCTTTTCTCAGTAAAAAGTGTGAACTAACTGTAATTATGGTCTTAAATGCCCATCAGGAGCATAAAAACAGGCTGTTCAGAGCCGGTTCAACACTAAAATAAAAAGTTTGATCACACTGTAGATCTCTTAATGCTCCAGCTCTGTCCAGTTAACGGTGACTCACTGAACACAGCGCTCACAGTATGTTCCCAGAGAGAATGTCAGCCGCTCCATTAGCCGTCTCAAAATAGTGGGAGAGAGTTTCTGCTTTTTGGAGCTCTGCCTCTGTCTGTCTTCACCCTCTCAGGCTCGTGCAGAATAAAGCTGTGATTCAGCTCAGTAGCCTCTGGTGCTCTCTGGATAATTATAGTCTGGTTATTCCCTTTTAAATTAGACTGCTGGAAACACAGGAACCCAGTTTGGTGCTGCAGGTGAACTGACCCTTTACAGGCTGTGGGCCTTTGTTGGGAATCATCCTCTCTTTAAGTGGGTCTCCTTCTCATTTGTAACAACATAAAATGATTTTACCAGCTAGCTTTTAAGCATAATTGATTTGATTCTTAAAACAATTAACTACCTGCTCAACTGTTTGGCAGAGGTCAAATTCGGGGATATTTAATGTTTTAAAAAACAGAACAAATCGAATCATTGAATGATCGTAATAATTAAAGATGTACTGAATATTTGGTGACTGAATATATTCTATTAATATTCTATTAATATTGTAATATTGTAAAAAACGCCATATTCGGCCTTTGGTGGAGTGAGGTAATAGCAAGGCCGAATAGTACCAAATACGTCATTGCGTGTGACTGTGGCTAAGCAGACTTGTGTCAAAAGGACGATAATGAATTAGTTGCACTTCAATGCACTTTAGTTTCTCTTTCTAATGCATGTTTTGTTTCGTTTGAAGGTCTAATATGAATGAAATACTTTGTTGTGCTTTCTTTGAAAAACAAAGGCTACTGGAATATAAAAAATGTCATAATATTCAAGAAACAATTACTTTTAAAAGCATGTCTAAAAATTAATTCTAAGCTATTTATGCACTATTAAAAAGTATGGGGAACTACTTAGCCTTCGCATTGGATATTTGGTATTTTGCCAAGCGTTTATATTTTATTCGGCTTTAGCTTCGGCCATAAATTTTCATTTCTGTGCATCCCTAGTAACAGTAATAGTAGCTTTCAGCTTTTTAAACTTTTAAATCCCACAAACAAAATATCAGTTCTTTAGTTGAATGGTGTTCATTATGTCTTCAAGATTCTTAGTAATAGTTTTATTTCTTTTATCTCAGACATGTAGGTTTTTTACATGTTCCTTGACCTTGCTGTGTTTAAACACACCGGTCAAACCATACATCAAAATGAGGCAAATGCTGGTAGACTCAAAGGACAAAATCGAACAAAACCATAAATGCAATGGCATATACAAGATACCATGCCAGTCATGTAATAAAACATACATTGGGGAGATGGGGAGGAGTTTCAGCACACAAAGGAGAGAACATAAAAAGGAGTGTGAAAAAGAAACAGGAACATCCATCCATCCATCCATTTTCTATACCCGGCTATCCCTTTCGGGGTTGCGGGGGGGCTGGAGCCTATCCCAGCTATCATCGGGCGAGAGGCGGGGTACACCCTGAATCGGTCGCCAGTCGATCGCAGGGCCACATAGAGACACAGACAACCATTCACGCTCACACTCATACCTAAGGACAATTTAGAGTTACCAATTAACCTAATGAGCATGTTTTTGGTCTGTGGGAGGAAGCCGGAGTACCCGGAGAGAACCCACGCATGCACGGGAAGAACATGCAACTACCAGCTGCGCCACCGTGCCGCCCCGAAACAGGAACAAGACAAACAAATCTATTAAAAGAAAAAGGACAACAGGGAAACTACAAATCTGCCATACCAGACCACTGCAAAAAAGAGAATCATCTTATGGACTGGGACAAGGCCAGAGTCCTCCACCGAAACATGTCAAAGGTACATGAAAAATCTACATGAAGAATCTAGAAACAAGGATCTACACAGGCGTAACGAGCAAGGATGGGGCACGGTTCGCCACTTTGTGAATACTTGTAAGCTCAAATCCCCCATCAGTTTGAGAAAACAATTTTCAATGTACAATAGCAAGAATTTAAGAGATTTCCTGATCTACAGTCCATAAAATCATCAAAAGACTCAGAGAACCTAGCGAAATATTTGCAGACAAGGCCAAAAAGCAACATTGAATGCCTGTGACCTTTTATCCCTCAGGCAACACTGCATCATACAGCAGCATCATTCTGTAAATGATATCAGCATCTGGGTTCAGGAAAACTTCAGAAAACCATCATTAGTTAACAAAGTCAATCTCTACATCTATATGGTCAAGGTCAAAGTCTATCACGCAAGACAAAGCGAAACAGAAAAGCACTCGGAGAGCGCAGACCTCCACCAGCGCCACAGTCCTCATCGTATTGGGATTTTCACCTTGAATATTAGTCCTACCTTTATTTCATCTAAATATTTGCATTCAGTGACCATGAAAACAGACCACAAGCAATTGGAATCATAATGATATCTATTTTAGTTCAGTAGTTATTCACGAAAATGGCATTTTTCGTCATGGCGGATCCAGAGGGTGATCCTGATCACTCCCATAATCCAAATTATTTGTTTCTTGTCCCAATCCGGACATTTCCTGAAAATTTCATCGAAATCCATCCATAACTTTTTGAGTTATGTTGCTAACAGTGAAACAAACAAACAAACAAACAGATGCTGGCAAGAACTTTACCTCCTTGGTGGATGTAAATATCAACAACACCCAGAAACACCGCCAGCTTCGCTAGGTCGAGCTCATCTGAGATGGACTGAGGCAAAGTGGAAAAGTCTGCTGTGGTCTTAGTCCACATTTCAGACTGTTCTTGCCGGGCTACAGAGGAAAATAACCATCGGGTTTGATATCAGGGCTAAGGTCAAAAGATAGCACCTGGCACCAGCCAATCACAGGGCCACATTGAGAGAAGGCTAACCATTCATGCCTGCACTCATACCTCAGTGCAGTTTCAGAGTCAATAGTTAAAGCGTGGCCTGGGAAGAACCCACACATGCACAGGGAGAACATACAAACTCCACAAAGAAAGGCTGTGATAGACAAAATGATTAAGCCAGCAAACTGTGAGGCATTTATAGTGTGAAATAAATGTTGGTCTTTCTCATTATCTCGGGTCAAAGTCAGGTCATATGGTTCCTTTTCCCGCCCCTGACATAAGGGTCGCTGCCTCCCTGAAGTTTGAAACTGAAGTTTTAATTCAGCTCAGACGTGTCACCCTCACTGTATCAGACAGGACAAACAGAATCAGAAAGACTCTGATTTGAGACAGCATGCTGCAGATAATGAGCATGCAGGCAGGGTAATAAAAGTCTGAAAAGTATATTTTTGTTTGCAATGAGCCCATAAAAACAGGAGAAATGTTTAAAAGGGAGAGAGGAGAGCAGCAGGCTGCTGCTGGTGACTGAAGAGCCCGAGGCAGAGAGCAAAAGATAAAATGACTGTCATTCTGAAACGTCTGAGCTGAAGAAAGAAAACGTCCTTCAAGAGAAGACAGGAAAACATCTCGGATAACGGCTCTGCATCCGTCAGGGAGGTTTCAAACTCTGCTGTCTTACAGTGTGTGCAGGGAGCTGCAGAGTGAGGGGGGAGATCAGCAGCTTAAGCATTAAAGATAAAACTGATTTCAAGTTTCAGACGATGAAGCTTTTAGTTCACGAGGTCTGAAGGTCATACAACACCAAGTCTTTATTAACCAGAAGAGATTAGATTACACAAGGCTGTTTCATTTCTCCATTATGGTTCAGATTTATTAATTTGACTTGTATTTGCTGTGAGGAGTTTCTAAGTAATTACAAAAAAGTCTCACTTTTAGATATATGCCTGATCGAAATACACACTTTAAGATGAGTTTTATAGCATCAAAATAGGTCATCTATAAATGCTATTCCTTAACTTCGCGGTCAGGTCGGACAGGGCTGGACTGGCCTGGATACTCAACTTCGGGAACAAGACAATTAAAAATAGAGCAAATTTATATTATTCAGACACGTCTTAGAGCACCGGGCTGTCAGTAGCGATATATAGCCGGCTACAAAACTACGATACTAAGTTTTCCAAAAATTGCTTGTTGTCACACGTCAAAAATTACCGCTACATAACTAGAAAGAGATACATTACCTCGTCGCTTTGCATCCTGTAAGTTGTTGAAAAAAGAAGCTGTAAAGCAATGCAGAGTTCTGAGGAAGGTCCAAGCTGCGTTCATTAGCATCATAAACAAACACACGGTTTGGCTTCCTTTTAGTCAGGCTTTTAGTTGATTATTATCATCATTATCATCATTATTATTATTATTATTATTATTATAATTATTATTATTGTTTCATCTTATATATTTTTAAATCATTTTAATCTGTTTTGTTTCTCATACTTATTGTTCGAGCATTTTATTCTCTGTTACAAGATTTTCTTTTCATTATTCCACTTTAGCAGATTTTACTCCACATTAAGTGTTTGGCTTTCTCATTTCACCATATTATTATTTTACATCTCATTTATTTTTCCCTATTATATTGTTATGTCAGTTTTATCATGATTTTATTATTTTCTATCATTGTCATTTTAATCTTAGCTGCTGTTTTCTCATTTTTAATTTAAGATAGCATTTCCTCAATCCTTTAATTCTGTTTTCTGTTATAATTGTGTGAGTGTGTGTGCTGTATGTGGATCCCAAGGGTGGGTAGGGTCCTTGTGTTTTAACTGTATTCATTCTTCTACTTTTTATTTATTTATTCTCATTTTTTATTTCCTTTTCATGTAAAGCACTTTGTGCTACAAGCTGTTGTATGAAAAGTACAATGCAAATAAAGTTTTATTGATTGGCTGAAGAAGGTTCAATCCCCACATCGGCCTCTCTGTGGAGTGTGCATGTTCACACCAAGCATGTGTTGTTTCTCTTCGGCACTCAAGCTTCCTCCCACTGAGCAAAAAGCATACTCACAAGTAGCCTAGATATATGGATGGACTCCTTACTCATTTTACATCTTTGTTTGTTTCTAGTATTTCCTGGCACCTTGTTGTGGCACAGACAGCAGAGTCTTTGAAAGCTGTTTGCTAAATGTGTGTAATGATCCAACTTTCATATAAGACGTCACTGATAATGCCCTCCTTGGTTGGGATTTCCCACTACGAAGTCAAATGTCAACTTCACCAGCTTGTAACTGGATTGCCTCGTAATGGGATGTGACTCCCCTCCTCCCAATTCCATAACTGCCCTGAAATAACAGAAGAGGGGCAGAAGGAAGTCATGTCTGAAGATACAACTGAGGTGTAAAGAAGCTGGCTTTGATTCTCTTAAGCTCTGTTTCCACCAGAAGGTTCAGTTTGGTTTGTCTCAGTATGGCTCGCTTTTTGTGGCGTTTCCATAGCCAAAAACCGGGACAGGATTCCTTATAAGCAAACCATACCATCCTACTTTTTGGGACCCTTCTGTTGGGGTGCCAAGTATACCGATCCGACCCCAGAAGGTGGAGCTAGAAACACTGCAGTCTGTTGATTGGTCGGACATGTCGCTTCCTGTGCGATGGAACAACACAAAACCCCGCCATGTTTAAATCTTCACTCATCTTCATGAAGATAACTCTCTCCTTCTCTGGACCAAAGCTTGGTTGCGCTTCGTAACAAAAGACACATTCTGATCACAAAAAAGAAGAATTGCTGGATGTCTTCCATTGTTGCTCTTTGTTTACTGTGTTGCGTTTTCTTCTTCGTTGTATTTAATAGCCAGGTACACTGTGTCGCGCTTCTTTGACGTCATGCTATCAGCATCCGGCTTATACGCCGCCTACCAAGTAGGCTTCAGTTGGCTGTAGAAACACAAACAGGATCAGGCTTTACTGATCCAGCCTGAGCTAAACCGTGCCGATCCATACCCCTTGGTGGAAACGGGGCATTAGCTTAAGGAACTTCTTAAAAAGAAAACAATGGTTAAAAAGATGGAGCACAATGGATATGTTGATATGAAACATCATAAAGGCAGGACTACAATATATTCTAACTGAAAAAAAAAACCAAAAGGAATAACAAATCACTCCTTTTACCATTTTCCAAAATTTCACCATCATTTGGTGATAATGAGATCTTGATTCTCCACTAAAGCTCAGACCTGTTCTCCATCTCCAGCCTGGTGTCTGATCTTGGCCTCAGTCTCAGACTGAGTTGTTCTTTTTCATCAATATTCAGCGCTCTGACATCCAGCACTGAAGCAGAATTAATTTTTCATCTGAGTGATGATCCTCTGTGAGAGTCTAATCTGTTGGAGACGGAGGGCTGGAAACATTTCTGAGACCATCGCTGGAGTCCAGACGGAGGGAGACGTTCACGGCGCTGATGAAACTTCAGCGGCTGAATCCCTGAGGACAGAGAGGCAGATGGAAGACCATCATCTTTTTATGAAGTTTGATGGATCCAAGAAACTCTGGGACATGCCGGGCTGTGATTTGATGGAGGAGTTTTCTTTCAAACAGCCAAATCTACAGTATTTGTAATTTTGGTTTCCTGCAAATCCATCTGTGGTACCATTCAGCCTGCAGCTCTTCTTATGCAAGCTCCAGGTGATGACGGTGTGATGCTATCCACTCCACCACAAGACCTATCACTCGTCCTCCAAATCCACAAGTGGACTGATGGGCAGAAAAAGCCTGAACATGTTTTATTCTCATTCTTTAAATTTGTCCATTCTCACTTCCTCTCTCCTTCACCAACCAGAAAGTCATTGGGTGCATTCGAAAAGTCCTTCCTAAGTTCTTTCCTATTCACTTTCCTTTAACCTCGATGGAAAACGTCACAGGGTCAAGGGAAGGAGGGAAAAGGAGGAAAGGTGAACTGTGGTAAAAGAGGATTTCGACTGCACTCTCACTTTATGCACTTTTGCGATTTCTTGTGACATAGGTAAGCCATGATGAACTGGCCTTGCAGAACAGACGGACATGCCTGATTCTGAAATCCTGCACATCCATCTTGCCAGCCTTCATTGTCCAACAGTTTCATTCAACTAAATGCTTAACGGCCCAATCAGGGAAGAGAGTTGGGAGCTGCATGATGCAGGAACAGCAGACGTGACGACAACAGGAAATTAGTCTATGGTCATCATGGTTACTCAGTGATGCTTGGCGAAATCTCCTCTCCTTAGAAGTTTACTTTGTAGGGATTGTCTCTGACGAGGTTCATGTCACGTATGAGTGTTAAATGATACACCTGTTTAGTATAATTTAATGTGAAAACGATAGTCTGAAGGTTTTTTAAGATAACGGCTAATGGCTGTTTACTGTTGTTTGCCCTTGTTAGCTGTTAGCCGCTATGTATGTTACGTCATACGTAGCAGGGTTGCTTGAAATGGATTGGTCTGTGATGAGTGTGACAAGCTGAACAATCGTCCAATCACAAGCTGCTGTTGTTATTGAAGGTTCTCCCCCTTGAAAACATTTTCAAACGGCTCTTTCACAGATTGATTAGTTAAATATTTCCAATATGAAACTGTCCATATAGCATGTCAGATTAATGACGAATACAATGTTCTGAAAATGAACTACAAGAAGCATCTATGTCATCTGCTTTATCTCATAGGATTGTTTTGTGTCAGCTTCGCCTGTTAATATTAACAATCCAATGTTTTCTTATTGGCATGAGTCACTTCATAAATGAAGATTGATGAAAACGTGGCAACTAATATATAATACTGATATAGGAAACAAGTACCACAATTTTTTGTTTATTATTCATCAACATGGTAGGCAGTAAAGAAAAGGAAATGTTTAAATTAATTGCTTTATAAATTATAACATAAGTGTTTGTCCATCCACCATTTTAAAAATGATCAAAAAAGAAATTAACCAAAGGTTATATTTTTTAAAAGCACTGGCTTTTTTTCTCTTTACCTGCAAAAAAATGTTCACCTGGTATTATATAGCCAACATATCTTTATAGTCCCACAAAACTCATCAGAAATCTGACCAAATGTCAAAGAAACACAACAACAATCAGAAAACAGCATGGAAGAGGACATACCAGAGGAGAAATGATGGGGGTCTTAGGGTTTATTTTTGATGGGAAAATCCAGAACTTGGAAAAGGAAAGACTGTTGAACAAATCCTGGAGACAGCGTGAACACATGAGCTGGTCCTCCATTTCTGAGATCTACCAAACTTTATGTTTCAGGTTGGTCATGCTTGTTTTTATTTATGCCTGCGTCCTTGTTCCTCAGTCAGCTCTCTTCTCGATTGGCTACATTCACGTCACAGTTCAAAAAGTCATGACTTGGAGTCGTCGGCTTTTCCCACACACATGAAGATTTATGGTTGTAAATATTGAACAAGTCTAACTCTTAACACACCTCAGACAGCAGGATAATCTTAAAGGATAATCTTACAAGACAAAAGGTAATCTGGAGTTTGCCATCCTTGGTCAGGAAAGGGGAAAGCTGATAATCTTTATGCATGTACCCTGTTTAAGAGACACCCAAATTCCTGCTCCCCTCTAGATAACATGGTGTTAAACTATAATTACTGTTAAACAAATGCTCCATGATTTAGAGAGCTGAAAATTGTCCTTATTCTGGGCTGTTGGGTAAGCTTTCAGTCCCTCTGGCTGATGTTCTTATCACTGATTGACTTCCTCCTCTGTAAATATCAACACAAACACTGGAGCTCCTGGAGGAGACAAACACGCAGACATTTTAATTCAATTTTAATAATGAGAGCGAGGCTCAGTTGCTCCTTTGCTCGACAAAACTCGAGTGTTTTAGAGTTTGCAGGTCAAACCTGCGCTCTTCCCTTCAAAAAAACTAAGAGGATGAAATCTCTGGATGTTAAGATTTCATCAGACCCTATCGTAACTGATTTGAAGACTCTCAGCCTTTGACATCACATGTTTGTTTAAAGTCCCACAGGTTGGACTGAACAGATGCTGGAGCTCTTTTGTTCCTCGTCTGATGAATCACAGGTTGATTTTTCAGAGGGGATCAGTGGATTGATCTACAGGTGAGTCTTCGACTTCTCTGCAGAGCTGATGATTTTTTAAAGCTGTTATCTGTGCTGGTGAAACAGTATCCCATGATGAAAGATCGATTTTATGAAATATTTCATTGATATAGAAAACACAACTCAGTTATTCAAGATCAGAAGTTCACTGCATCATTTAGATCGTGAATGCAGGGCAAAAATAAATGTTTCAGAAACTCCTGGAGAAAGAAAATAAACCGCATGAAGTCTGTCTTTTAAAGCCCTGCTTGTTTGGTCATTTATCAGCTCAAAAAGACACAGGCTGTTGCTTCAATTAGCTGAAAAGATTTTCTAGACAATAATTGATCAGAAATAATCTCTAATGAAGGAGGAGGACCAAGGATTCCTGTAAAAGTTCACTTATGGTGACTTGATTACTATGCAGATGATACACAGCTGTATGTTTCATGTGTCCTGAAGGATTTAACTGTTCATTGAGCTCATTGTTCAGTTCATAGCTCTGTTCTTGAAGATACACTTTCAGATTTGGTTAAACAAGAAATGGGTGTAAAGGTTGTGCGACATGGCTGTTAGAGACATGTTGATCTAAAAAGATAGATGCAATGAAATTACTTTTTATAAATCAAAATGGGTATGTTTTTCTTGTTTAAGTCCTTAAAGTAAATTGACTAAAAGGCAAAGACGACACAGGCTGCCTGCCGGTTTTCTTATTTTGAAATGTGGGTCTTCAACATGGGTCCTTTCCTCGGTCTTATCCTCGCCCAGCAGAGACTCGTGGTAGAGACTTCAGTACAATGGAAAGGACTGAAGACCGAGGATAAAACAGTTAAACATCTTTGCTTCTGCAGTGTCATTTGAAGCGACATCTGTTTGTATGTTGTTGTCATCACCTAAACCAATCAGTTGATTGAATGAAAAAATAAATATATAAAAATGGAAATGAAACAAGTTTGTCTTCTTATTTGACCTGGTTATAAACTTCTGAACATGAAGAACAATCAGCCAGCATTGTTGTTTTTTATTTATTAACCTTTATTTAACCAGGTTTGGGCCATTGAGATCATTAAATCTGTTTTGCCAGGAAGGCCTGACCAAGTCACTCAGACTCAAACAGAGCAGACGAAGTGATGAAACAATTTTCAGTGAGTCTTCAGACAATGTTTTTACTGCTTCATTGTTAAATATTTAACTGTTTGTCAATTATGTGACTGTTCATGATGATCAGACCTTTTTGTCTTATAAATGGGCCTCACACTTTTCCAGTGTGTCATAAATATTATATCTTCAGGTTATATTCATAAAAAATGTGTATTGAAATTGAGAAAATAACACTAAAACACAATGATTCTGATATGATCCTCACTAAATCAAAACCTATTTTAATTTGAATAATGCTAAATATGTATGTTCCTGGCCTCCGTTCTCTTTGATTATTTTAATACTGAATTAAAATAAAAATAATTAACCACAATATAATAAAAAATTAACTAAGACAAGGTGCATTGTGAGTTCATTAAGCTAAAGTGGTAAAATAAAAACGTTTAGTTTGAAAGTTAGTCAAATATTAAACTTTGATGAGAAATATGTTTTTTAATTAAAAACATGATTATTTTATTACCTCCGCCAGGAGGTTATGTGATCGCTTGTGTATGTTTGTTCTTTTGTTTGTTAGTTAGTTAGTTTGTGCATTTGTTTGTTTGTTCGCTGCTAGCAACATTACTCAAAAAGTTAAGGACATGTTTGATGACATTTTCAGGAAATGTCCAGATTGGAACAAAGAACAAATTATTTGATGTTGGGATTTATCCGGATCGGTGTTAAACCACCATGATGAAAAATGTGATTTTCGTGAATAACTACTGAACTAAAATAAATATCATTATCAAGCCAATTGCATATTTGTATGTTTTCATGGTCAAGGAATCAAAATATTTAGATGAAATAAACGTAGGACTAATATTTATGTTGAAAATCACAATATGGGTGAGGACTGAGGCGCTGGTGGAGGTCTGCGCTCTCCGAGTACTTTCCTCGTTTCAAATGTACTAGTCAGCTCTTTATTTCAGTCTATCACAGGTCATTTGCAGGGATATATTGATTTTATCATCAGTTTAAAGGTTTGTGCTGTTTGTTTCATTGTTTGTTCTGATGTTGCTGCGTCCAGTCAGTGAGTATGATCAGTCTAGGGCATGTTTGTGCACAAGGTTACTTATGTAAAGTCTTGTCTGTCATATCCTCAGATGTTGGCCCTCAGTCCTCAGACTTGGGTGCTCCAAGTAATTAAAAGTCACATGTTAAGCCAGGCATCCACTGTGCTATTTTTGGCCATTTTTGACACGATTTTTCACCCATGCGACTATTTTGGGGATTGGGCCGAGTTTTGGCTCAATCGTGCGTCTCACATCGTGTAGTATACACAAGGTAACGAAAAGCAATTAACGCCTCAGGACCACCTCCCAAACGATCGGATGAAAATGAAACCTGTTTGAAATCCTGGTCGCCCCTCGTGAGGTTATGTCACACTACACATGCGCAAACGTAGATCTATGGAAGAGAAAACAAATGCACAAGACAGAGCAGCATGGCATCACAGCGGACCTGGACCCAAGCAATTGAGGGTCAACTTGTTGAGCTGTGGCAGGCACAGTTTGTTATTCATTCGCATCTGTGAGCTTCCGACCACTTCCCACTTCTTCTTCTTCTACTACGACTTTTAACGTTACATTTTGGGATACAAGAGTCCGACGTGTGGTCATGGATGTATTATAAGACTTTATTATATTATAAGTTCTTATAATACATCCATGCGTGTCGTACATGGACGTACAGCGTGAGCAGTCAGATCGCATCCGAGCATCGGGTCATAAAGTGTGAGAAGAAGAATCATTAGCTATGAACTGTTAACCCCTGCGATTCGCTTGTACAGTATGAGCAGCAGCTGAACACCGCGATCGAAAAAGTCGTACAGTGGATGCCCAGCTTAAGGTGAGGGGCTTCATCTGTTCGAGCAAAGACCCGAAGACCCACACCTTTATTTATGAATTATGAAAGAATGCTCAGGCAGAGACTGTGATGTCTTATAGTAAAATGTATGATAAAACAACTACAGTAAGTGCAACGTTAATATTGCCTGGACTACCTCAGGCACACTTAATAATCCAGCTTGCTGACTATGAACTTGTTTGAGATAAAGAGAGTCACAGAGTCTGGTTTGGAGGCCTGATACGGGTTGGCATGAAGGCTGTGCCATTGGTTTCCCTGCCAGTGTGGGCGACACCAAGGGTGCGGCTGTTTCAGGATAATGTACTTAGGAGCATGTTTACAGGTCATTCTGTCTACCATTCTGTTTCTGAATAAAAGCTCTTTTTCCTTGAAATACAAATACCGAGCGGACAGGCATTCTTACACATGAGGTTACACCACATAATTCTTTGACAGGTTTCACATCACCCTTCATAATCTGTTGAAGTATTTCTGACATCCAGTCACTCCTTGTCAGATAACAGTACAATAACCAGTCCTCATTATGACACTTGAAACAAAAACATAACCCACGTCCTCCTAAACAGGTCAATCATCTTAGTCTCCCCTACTCTGAAATCCAGCTTGTCCATTGTTTCCTCTTGTATTGAGCACCTCATTGTTATCTGCTGAGAAGACATAAGCTGCTGTTAACTGGTGACAGTTTACTTTAAATGTGTTTTTATGGCAGCGAGGACCAGGCTGCATAATCATTTCACGGAAATAGGATGTGTTCATTCACAGAAGGGGGAAAAGGTTTTGGAGCCGGATGGGACAAACGTGAGTCTGCATTCACTACCTCCTGTGCCTGGTTTATGCAGCCTCAGGGAACAATCAGTGTAATGTGTTTTAAGTCACGGTTCAGCAGAGAGTTTCCTCTCGACCCCCCAGCATGGCAGGCTCGGCTGGATGCCCTCTACATAGAATTAAACAGACAGAGTTTGGTGCTGATTGTAATGAGAAAAAATGAAGGTCTGCTGCTGATGGAGTTTGTGCTGGTTAATGTGCGGCCTGCAGGGTCAGTAACAGATGTACACAGATACAGAAATCGTTAATGCAACCCCATGAGCGGCCCAACATGACATTTATACTCACACTAATCAGATAAACCAGAATTACTTATGTTTCTTTACATTATGAATTAATTTAAAGACATTTTAAGGACTAACTGTAAAAACTATAAAAAGAGGAATGTAGATGAGTGTGCACTTTTAAGTCAAAGTAAAAGTCTGTGCCCTAAATTGGAATTTTCAGCAATGCCTTCACCTACAGAAAGGATTTTATTAGGCGATGTTACTCACTGGCCACTTTATTAGGCACACCTTTAAAGTAACTAGTTAAAGCCCCTTTTGCCTTCAGAGCTCTGAAAACATCCCTCAGAGATGTTGGTCCATATCTTAAGGACAGCATCACACAGCTGATCCATGATGAGAATCTCCTGCTCCACCACATCCCAAAGATGCTCTACTGGACTAAGATCTGGTGACTGTGGAGGTCACTGGAGTACAGTGAAGAAAACAGCTTGAGATGATCTGAGCTTTGAGACATGGAGCTGCAGGAAGTCTCCATCAGATGGTCCACTGTGGTCATAAAGGGATGGACATAGTCAGGTGGGACTAAGGAACCCGAAGTGTGCCAGGAAAATATCCCCCACATCACCAGCAGCCTGAACCACTGATCCAAGGCAGGATGGATCCATGCAGTCATGATTATGAGCCTACCATCTGAATGTGGAGCAGAAATCCTTAGTTTCTTATTTTTAGCTGACAGGAGTGGCACCTCCTCTGCTGCTATAGCCCATCTGCCTCAAGACTCGGTATGTTGTATGTTCAGGTCGTCTGCATCTTCATGGTAGTGATAATGGAGTTATTGTTGCTTTTCTCATCATTCTGGCCATTCTCCTCTGACCGCTACGGCATTTTCACTGGACATTTTCCATTTTTCAGACCATTCTCTCTAAGCTCTAGAGATTATTGTGCATGAAATGATTAGCAGATCATCAGTTTCTGGCACCTTTCTTGTCCATTCTGATGCTCAGATTGAACTTCAGCAGCTCCTCTTGACCATGCCTGCATGCCTTAATGTGTTGAGTATCTGCCATATGATTGGCTTGTTAGATGCCCGTGTAGGTTCTCAGTCATCCAGGTCATGGTTATCCACCACAGATCAAAGTGGTCAGGTATTCTTGAAGATGTCTTGAAGAATATGAATCAGTCCAGTTGCCACTTGGATCAACTTGCTAGCTGTTTGTGTCTCCAGCAGTCGAACTAGTGTACCTAATGAAGTGGCCAGTGAGGGTATAAACGCCTTGGAGTCTTGTTCAGCCATATCAAAGCTCATTGTCCCCCTGCAGAGTTCAAAAAGAGCATGAAAGCACGGCTCCTGCCCTAACATGATGTAACTGTTGTGTAAACAGGCTCTCAGGGTTGAGCGTGGCGCGGCGCGATCACCGGCTCGGCTCCATTTGGCCGTGGTCGTTTCCACTTGTTTCACAGCAGTTAGAGGGTAGAGACCCCATCAAACAGAAACGCGTCTGACACCGAGTTTCTGTTAGCTGATAATCAAACAGCAGCAGGCGACAGAGACGCCGTGATGAACTTTAATTTGATCTTTTCACAGCTCTGAGAGCAGAAACGCCACAGCGGCTTTTCTATTACACTTCAGTCGAGTGTAAAATGTGTTTAGTGGTCATTTTTTTTCTCTTTGCTGTTGGTACACTCGCCTTTTGTTTAATCATTGCTTAGAGCAGTCGGTTCAGATCTACAACAAACCCTGTTTCACTGTGAGCCAAAATGAAATGAAGTGGAGACTGGCATCGTGCCCACAGACTAAACTGTAAAGCAGCAAATCAGCAGTGAGAGACCGTTAGGACAGAGAGTTATGACAGGTTTTTAACGTTTTGCCAAAGTTTTAAAGTCAAGACATGGTGACAAGTTTGAGGAAATGAATCATCTCCCTTTAAAGCTCTAAAAATGAGCACTTTGGTCTGATATATGACAGGACTGTGCCATTAACCACCAGACCATATTTTATGGATCTAACAAAAAATGTTGAGCAAAACAATTTCATCTACAAATCATGAAAAAAAAATTAGGGAGGCACAATACTGGATTTTTGCATCTTTTTCCAAACACATTATCACCAAAAGCTATATTGATAATCACAGCTCCTGGCATGGTGTGGCTGGTACCTGGAGCAACATAAGATCTGCTACGCCCCCTCTGGAACTAACTAACTAACTAACTAACTAACAAACAGATGCTGGCAATATCATAACCTCCTGCATAGGTGATTATATATTTAGAGTGCAACTTATAATTGAACCAGGCTGTTCAGATGTTTACGAACCTTCGATGGTTGTTGTATCATATTTGATTCATATTTTTATGATACCTCTATCTAATCAATACAGTTAACAAATTACACAAAAATATCTGAATACAATCAGATAAAAGAAAAAAAATGTCCTCAAGTGGATTATCAGTTGCCAAAAACACCTAATATATCAGATGAGATACAAAAAATATATATGTTAATTTAATGGAAATTCAGATTTTTTAAGATGTCAGCAGAGAGTGAACTAAACATTTCAGTTCCAAAAACAGAATTTTCTGGTTATAATTTGTGTTTTCAGGCATTGAAGGGTTAAAAGAGGTAAAAAAATAAAAAAATAAATAAAAAGTGTGTTTTCCTGCACACAGTCATTAAAGTGTCAGGTTTTTGCAGCCAGCCTCAAGTGGACACTGAGGGTACTGCAGGCTCTGGCACTTTGGCATGGGCCTCAATGTTCAATAGGGTAAGGAAGGAAAGTTTTATATATACAAATAGGTAGAAAATATTGCCTTCTATGTTAGGAAAGGACAATATTTAAGCACAGAAACAGAGAAAACATCAAACCAAATTTAATATGTTACAATTAAACAGATATATAACAACTAGGAATGCACAGTGCTGGATTTTTCCCGAGTTTTCCGAGCAAATTATCACAAAAAACAAAAGAATAATCACAAAGACTAATTATATATTTAGGCTGAGGTAGATTATTGAATCTGGCACTTCTACATGGGCTTCCACTTACAGCCCTGGAAGTTTCTGCCTTAGGCCATGGCCACACTGGACGTGAATTCGCAAAGGCGCGCGTTGAGATTACATACAAAGTCAATGCAAAGACATGTTTGGATGCAGATTCGACCCGGGCAGCACACTGGACACGTTTGGCGCGGCGCGTATGGAGCGTCCGGTGCGTTTGGGGTGTCAAACGCCTCTACGCTCAAGTTGAAAATATTGAACTTTCGACGCAAATTTGCGTTACGCTATGCCGTGGCAGCCAATTAGCGATGACATTCCTCCCCGACGTCACTGATTTGATGACGTGTGACGCTCCAGCCAGCTGCTTTGGCTCAAACTCCGCTGAAACATGGAGGAGAGGTTGATCTGCGCTGTTTGCCATCATCTGGAGCTATACAATTCGACGTGTGGACTCGACAGAGACCGGAACAAAAAGGAGCAGGCTTGGGTGAAAGTCACTGAGAAGACAGGTTTTGAAGGTAAGTTCTGTAAATATTCATTTCCAGCTGGATTTGCCTGCACGGGTCATCACTGAGTCCAACTGGCTCTCTACTCCGCCTGCGCAGTGACACGCGTCGCCCCTCACGCTTGTCAAAATGGTCCAGCATCCAGCCTCGGGCGTTACGTGCAGCACAGGCACTATGTGCGTTTAAATTCCCCAATTCGCATCCAGTGTGTCTGTAGCATTAGGCCAACCTGGGAGTTAGCATCATGCTAGTTCTCTGGACCAATAGCCTGTGAGATTTTTGGTAAAACCATCAAGAAAACCCCTGTTTATGCAGCATCATAACACTAAAAGCTCTCTGAGATAACAAACCTGTGGTAAGACATGTCTAACATGGTTTGGTATGTCTTGCTATGTTAAAAAATTCTTTAAAAATTGTGGATTCCAGGAAATTTCCTAAATATTTGATCATAATTAATTCATAATATGGTTTTACGGTTGTGGGTACCAGCTGGACTCAAATGGTTGATCTGCTTAAACTTTAACAGAACAACTAACTTTATTTTCAGGAAAGTGAACAAAGTGAATTTATTTATGCATCCAAACTTGAACACTGGCTTTATGACTGAAGCTTTCACACAGTGGTTTTTAGCCACAGCACTTCCTTTGACTGTGTTCATGGTGACCACAGCCACCTATGGGTAAACCACAAGCGCTATGGTGGATCATTAAAACAGCATTATCATAGCATCCATTCCTGTTTTTATTAAAGATTAAATATTGGTGCCGTCTGCTTCAGTTCAACTTTCACCTCGAGTGTTTATCACCTTTAACTCCAGCTGCATCATCACCCTAATCTCTGCTGTGATTGTCCCACTGCGGCTTGTGCAATGTGGTAGTAAAAGATATTAATGGCGGTTGTCGTCTTTGTGTGCACGCCGTGCCCGTAAATAATTGATCCAGTTTGAACATTTCTAATTTTAGAGCCAAACGCAGAGTGACAGACTGCAGGGTGCTGTGGTTAACCAGCACAGAGGTCAAACTGAAAGTGAGCGCACTTAAAATGTCAGAAACAATCCATCATTACAGAGAAAAACAGACTGCACACTATCACAGGAAATACGGTAGGTAGGTAGGTCAATGTAAGTGTGTTTAAGAGGAGGGCTTGGATCATTAATTACAGTAGGTTTGTCTTAATTGATTTTAAATTAGTCTGACTGTCAGACAGATTAATATTTCTTTTTTACTAACATTACATCCAGATTATTCTGTTTGATAAAGGAATAGAAACAGAGAGGGTGAGCTCCATTACATATTTTTCTATAAGGTAACTCTACAATACTTGTACTTAGGACTTCCTAAAGGGAAACAAAGGTTTGATTTACAGAAGCTGCTGGTTTAAGTGATTTAAATAATGTCTTGGATGCTGAACTACAGTCCAAGGTGCCTAAGATTTAGAATTATCATTGAAATCTCATTTCCCGTGGTTTTTCAAAGGAGGTAAACATGTTAAGAATAGATGGAAATCAGAAACCTGTACTGTAGCTCCACACAGTGATTAATGCTATTTGGCACACTCTTTACCATCAAAACAGGGTTGGGAACTCGAGTTTGAGACTCAGGCTGAAGTGGAACGTTAATTATAGAAGCCTAAGAGATTACATTACTCGGCTAGAGAGGTTAGAGGGGTTAGTTCATTAATAATATGTTATGATCATTCGTTGGGATCCTGTGTAACTTACTCAAACTTTTAGTGTATTGCTAGTATTGTTCATTATAATAACAGTCATTTTTCCTATTACTATGACTAATGTTACTTTAAATGTGAAGCAGTTTACAGGATCATTAACTTAACAAGAGACTTGAGGGGACTGTATGGAAAGCAGTTTGGGCATAAATGGGATATCAGTGATATCAACCAGAGTTCAGCTCTAGTAGTACACAAAATTTGGAAAATGTGTGTTCAATTTTGGTCAGCTAGGTTGGGTGTAGATTTTTACTAATGAAGCAAAGAGTGTCACAAGTACTGCTAGTAGGCAGGACCAATAAAGCTTTGAGTTTTCACTAGTATCATTTTTAAGTCTGTTAGTAGTACTAGCAACACAAAATTGTCAACTAGTAGACGATTTTGCTTTACTCAAAGTCTACTTGTGCACAAAAACCAGTACTAGAAAAACAAAATGTTTTACTGGTGCTACTAGTAAAATTGAAATATTTCACTATTAAGGCTCATTTATGCTCGTCATACGCATGAAAAAGTATGCGTCCGTTTCAAACGATGGTTCCGTCACTGCGCACATACTCCCATGCGTCTTTTACTTTTGCAATGGATGTTGACCATTGCATCCACCAGGGGGCACAAATCTGTCTCTCACCGACCTCCACTTCTCCTTTGCATCCAACGAGCTAACATTTAGCTCCCTCCTGATCTCCTCCCAGCTGTTTTGGAGTTTGATTTTGTCGTGGTGTCCCGGACAAGTAACATCGTATATGTTTGTGATTTCGCACCAGCACACACAACTTTTCTTTGAAGAGCCCCGCCATATACTTCTTCGTTTCTCTCCAGAGATGAGTATCAAAGTGACAGTAGCAACACTGCCCACACGGTTTCCGGTGGTACTGCTCCGTTTGGTCCGTATCCGTAAGCTTCAAGGATACGCGCAGAAATACGGACGAAAAGAACGCCAAGCACGGACAGAGAGCTCTGTCCGTATCCGGATCCGTATTTAACGTTGAGCATAAATGAGCCTTAAGTGGTAGTTTTTAGTTTACTACTGGTACAAGTACAGCTAGTAGTTGTAGTAGACAGAATGAAAATTAAGTAGGAGGGATTATAACCAAATCCAGCACGCTGATTGGTCACATTCAGATATTTGTGGAGACAAATATAGTAGGGATGCACTTGTGGTCTGGGCACCCATGAGTTTGTCACTACCATAAAATCTTATTTTCTGTAAGACCGTCATTGATTATACTTCTATAAAATGATCACCACAACCATTCAGACATGAGGACCCTCCTGAAAACGAGATGTAGCATCTCAAGAGACTAACCTCTAATAAATTTGTTTTCAGCAGAAACAAATTTGACAACGACAGGTCTATGGTTCATGGATCTGTCACTAACTTTAGTTCTTACTTTAGTCCACTCGTCTCCTCTTACCTACCTTCCTTTGCCCTCACACCCAACACAGCATTGTGTGGATTTGCTGTTCATCATGAGACTGGGATCCACATTCAAGATTTCTTGCTGCTTAACAGAAGGTTTTTTCTTGCCACCATGATCGAGGGATTCATGATGGGTTATAAGGATTCATGTTGGGTGTTGGATGTATATATTTGTATATATATGTATTAGGGCCCGACCGATATGGATTTTTTGAGGCCGATGCCGATACCTATATTTTGCAGAAAAAAAAAACAGATTACTGATTAATCGGCCGATTAATTTAAAATATATATATCTAAAATTAATTACAAAAAAATTGGTCCCAAAGCAAAACAATGAAATATAGGAATTACAGGCAGAACTTTGTATTGTTTAACAATACTTTGACCTTTAGTATTTGTTTGACTTTACATCAGAGATGATATTTAAAGTACAATAACATGCAAAAAAAAAAAAAAAACATTGAACTTCGGGGAATTTAATTATATAACCTTTAAAAAAGAATCACTCGTTATGTTGTACTTCTGGCTGATTAAAACTAAAGGTAGGTCAGTGAACAGGTAGAACAACTTTTCAAAAAGTTGCAAATTAAAAAGCGACGAGGTAATGTATCTCTTTCTAGTTACGTAGCGGTAGTTTTTGATGTGTGACAAGTAGTTTTTGGAAAACTTAGTATTGTAGTTTTTTAGCCGGCTATATATCGCTACCTACAGCCTGGTGCTCTAATACGTGTTTGAATAATATAAATTTGCTCTAGTTTTAATTGTCTTGTTCCTGGAGTTGAATATTCAGGCCAGTCCAGCCCTGTTCGACCCGACCAGAAGGCTAAGGAATAGCATTTATAGATAACCTATTTTGATGCTATGAAACTCATCTTAAAGTGTGTATTTCAATCAGGCATATATCTAAAAGTGAGACTTTTTTGTAATTACTTAGAAACTCCTCACAGTCCCTTTAAGTACATGTTCTCCAAATTTGAGTACTAGTTGATCTAAACTATAGTTGGTATCAATTTTATGCTCCATAGACTTACAGCTGCTCCTGAGAGACTTATTTTTATTTAACCTTTATTTAACCAGGTTAGTCCCATTGAGATCAGCGAATCTTTTTTCCAAGGGAGACCTGACCAAGAATAACAGCAAAACACAGTTTCAACAGTCACACAGACTCAATACGCTACAAAGGAGTGAGGAAAACAATAAAAAGCCATCAGACTTGAGGTCTACAGCCCGTGACTTCAGTCCATCTTTGCCTCAAACCCTCCAGACTGCTCACGTGACTATGATCATCAGGAGCCACTCGAGGATTGAGTGAGTTTGTTATACGAGTGTTTGTTTACTCCTGCAAACTAAACTCTTCAGATAAATGTACTAAATAAAATAAGAACACGGAGCAGAATAGATGAGTCAACGCAGCAGCTGTTGTTTTTCTGTATTTGTGAGGACATTCCCACACACGGTCTGAACGGATCGGGAACAGTAGGCCAACTCAGAGACGTGAACAGGCTGACGTGGGCTGAAGACTACGACAACAGCTGAGGGACAGTGAACTTCGACCTGATCCTCCAGGACGAACGCCAGCACTTAGAGAATCATCCAAACAGCAGAAAAATATCGAGAGCTTGCTTCTTCTTTGGGTTTTTTTTTTATATCTGTGCAGCTTTAGGAGAGAAAGACAGAAGCTGTTTACTTCTTTACACCAAATGCTTCAAAACCTGAACAATGGGATCCTGGATTTCACACGTTTCCAGACAAACAGGAACCTCCTGATACCATATTTACATATTTTGTCATCCAGATTTGGCAGCTCTTCCTTGAAAGCTCCATTGTTCCTCACCTGGCAGAGCTCTGTTATATTCTGCCAGCTGTTGTGTCTGGATCATCAGAGATGCTCCGTCTAAAAACTGCTGTTGGAGCCAAAGTAGACAGATCTGTTGTGGCAAATGAAGCTCATTTGGAAACTGAACTGGAGTACAGGATCTGATTTATGATTTTATTTATGTTTAGTCTCACTGACTGTGTGAAGAGATGGGCGACATGGCATCACCCAAAAGTGACATGAAACAGGTAGAGCTGAGGGACGGAGTGACGGCTATTTTGTCCGCTCTTGTCCAGAACACGTGGAAATAAAAATCTCAGATGGTTAACACCTGCAGCTCGGCTGTGGATTGAACCATTCTATTGACCTGTTCAGAATCAAAGTACCGGATTTCAGGAGTACGTGCACGCTCACCAACAAAAACGTGAGAAAAGAGAACTGTTTGTAATAATTCTGGCCTGACCATATTGTTATAAAACACCTCTAATTTTGCTCTATAACAATAACCCTTTGCAGAGATGATGTAAAAATGCTTTATTTTTTATTTTTAGAGTTTTGTAGCCACTCCAGC
This sequence comes from Scarus forsteni, assembly GCA_036419115.1. NCBI lineage: Eukaryota > Metazoa > Chordata > Actinopteri > Labriformes > Labridae > Scarus > Scarus forsteni. Next base: position 8,126,641 of record JAZDUH010000443.1, read on the forward strand.
ATCGTTTCCAAGAGAAATTCACTATAAAACTTGTATTTTTTAGGCGAGGATGAAATTTTCAAATTATGCTGTCTTCTATCTTCATTTACTCTGCCCCAGCAACGCATTTACTAATAATTACTCTTGTGGACAGTTCTCTCAAGTGTTACTTTTTGGATTACACTAAAATAATTCAAGTAGGCCTTATGGTTGCAGAGATACACACTTTTCTTTATCAGTATGTCATTTTTAAGCAGAAGGCCTAAAAACAGGGCTGAACAGGTGAAGGCTAAAAAAAAATCTAAAATGCTACTTTGTAATGATCATCATATTGAATGAAGTGAGAAGCTTCTGTTTCTGCTCCAATGTTTGCTTGTAGTTGATGAGATTGATGATGTAACATGGAGAGGTAGCATTAAGCACATTAAGATTTTAAACAAATCTGTTCCCATACATTAGTCTAGAAAGTGTTCAATGGCACTGAAAAGGATGCATCTATTATCTATACCACTTATCCCTGTCAGGGTCACAGGGGCTGGAGCCTATCCAAGGTGACACAGGGCAAGGTCAGGTACACAATGGACCATCGCCAACCAATCTCAGGGCCACATAGAGAGATGGACAACCATTCATGCACCTGAGAGCATAGTAGAGTTAAACCTACAAGCATGTTTTTTTGGTCTGTGGGAAGAAGTCAGGCAGTCATAGAAGAAAACACGCACACTCCACACAGACAACACAGGGTTAGAAACACTAACTATGTTGCTTTGAGGCAGGTGCACTACCTGCTGCACCATCATCTCGCCCTACATATACATCACCAGATGACAGGGTCTGTTTTTGAGGTAACAAAAGAAATACATTTTTAGACCTGAATGAAAGGCGACAGCTTTTAGCACTGCTGCACCAATTATGTGGAATAATTTTCTGATGACTGCTAAGCTCCACGTCCTCGTGCAGTTATTTCATTACAAATGGTGAGTAATCAAACTCCCTAATTATAATCAACAGCTGCTCAAGTGGCATTTATTTTGGGTGGCTCAAAAAAAAAGTCTGAAGCATTGAGTCTGAAGCACAGGTTTGACAGGTAACAAGTGAGCTCTGGTCAGCCTCGGTTTAAGGCTCCACCTCACAGGATGACATCCTCCTCTGTTTCCAAATTCTCTCCCTCACAGCTGCTTTAATATTTGAAAAACTTGAGAGACAAAAAGAGACCTCTTTCTCAGTGGGTGGTCCCGGGTTAAATAAAGGTTAAATGCAAAAGAATAAAATAACAGGACCTCAGACTGTAACTGTGCTGTCTTCAGGTAAAATCAGACAGACTTAAATGAAACATCAGATCACAGCTCAATGTGCACCGGGGCCCATGACTGACATTATGTGACTGTAAAGCAGTGAAATGTTAAATTTCATGCTGCTGGTGTCTTTAGGAGGTGGAGTATCTGTGAAGGTTGAGGAATGTGCACAGGTTGTTCTCAAAGCTCAGGTGGCGTCATTACAAACTTGCTCACGTTGTCGTCTCGGCCGCGACATGACTGAGAATCACTTCAGCTGCAATCTGGAAAGTAATCGGGCCAATTTGTTTCCTAAATGACTCGTGTCCCATCGGAGGAGCGCTGCTCTGAAATCAGCAGAGTGATTTGTCTTTCTGACAGCGACAAAGCCGAGGCGGCAGCGTGAACACAGCGGCTTGGCAGCAACTAAACAAGAAATTACAACAACTTCTGACCTGTAGACCGACAATCACAGCAAAACACATTCACAGATCGGGAGCCTGCAGCGAGTGCAAAAAGTTCTGAGAGTTCTTAAAGAGGAGGAATAAAAAGTGTCAAAGTATTTTACAGCTTCAGATGTCGTGGTTCCTGGAGACATGGATCAAATAATTTGAAGAAAGTGATACATTTAAGATGTTCATTTTTTGCTAGCTATCCTACCACCTCCTAACAGGATTCAGACATGCTAACAGCTAGAGGTGGAAAAGTTTAGATATGGTGCTGAAACCTGAATGGTATAAAATGCCTCCTAATTATCTATCCACTGTAGGACGCCATTAGAGGTGAGTATTGGCAAGAACCTCATGATGTGATTTGTATCACAATACTTGGGTCACAATATGATAATATCATGATATATCATGATATTGCAATATTGTGATATATTGCGATATTCTACAGTTAAAAGTGCTATTAGGAGAATCTATTACCAGCGACATAAAGACTCTGCTACCCATGAGCAGGCGCGGTGACTGTCGTAATGTGTGTTCCAGTAACCTCGGAAATGGGAGTGACATCATCTCCGACTTATCGGCGTTCCAGTTGAAGTTGGAAAAAAACATGCCAATCTACCAGGCTATTGTTAGCTGTTGTTAGCACGCCCTGCGGTTTTGTTCACAAATATCACATGAAGAATGTGATTATCACTATGGCAGCATTTTTGTAAATATAAGTCTAACAATACGATGTATACAGCTGATCTAGAGCGACACACCCCAGTCAGAAGTGCAAATAAATTGATTATTACAGGAGCTAAGTAACTGTTCACACCGGGGGCATCCATCTTCGATTGTCAACTTGGGGGTGGCGAGGTTTCACCGAGTTCCCAGTAGGAAATTCCGACTTTGGGGGCATTCCAGTTGCAGTTTCCTACTCGTAACCCGGAAATTCCTACTTCTGACTACAACTGGAACGTGCCAAAAGATGTAATGCTAATAATAATGCAGCTCAGACCTTCCTCAGAACTCTGCATTGCTTTACAACTTCTTTTTTCAACAACTTACAGGATGCAAAGCGACGAGGTAATGTATCTCTTTCTAGTTACATAGCAGTAGTTTTTGATGTGTGACAACAAGCAATTTTTGGAAAACGTAGTATCGTAGCTTTGTAGCCGGTTATATATCGCTACTTCCAGCCCGGTGCTCTAAGACGTGTCTGAATAATATAAATTTGCTCTAATTTTAATTGTCTTGTTCCTGAAGTTGAGCATCCAGGCCAGTCCAACCCTGACAAACTATGATTTTTTATTTCAACAAAAAAAAAACAATCGGAGTTGAAAATATTGCGATATTTTGCTGAATCAATATTTTTTCAAACCTTTAAAGCCCATGCATGAAAGGGTTAAAGATGAGTGGACAGAGCAATTTGTGCTTATTCTGCCACTCGACAGGCTTCTATTTGTCATTATATTAATTAAAAGCAGGAAATGAAGACTTAACGAGACTTAACACAAATCCTTTGAAGAAACTTCCAGAGAGGTCAAGAGAGAGAGCAGGGAAAGTATGATTTTACCTACTCGGATGCAAAGTAGGTCTGAAATGCTCATAGATGTTGTTTTGTTGTACTTAAAATATACCGTAATATCCTGACAGTATAAGTCGCATTAGTCAAAAAAAGCATCATGAAGAGAAAAAAACATGAAAGTCACACCGGACTATAAGGCTGCAGTCGAATAGTCATCTCCTAAGCCCTTTCCGATCTACTTTTCCTTAACCCTGATGGAAAACGTCATGAGGTTAATGAAAGGAGAAAGGAGAATTCAGAAGGACTTAGGACAGGAAAACTGGCGTGCAGAGAGAATCCAACTAGACCTTCACTATGTTACGTCATCATGTGACAGCGGATGTTACTACTGCGTTGAAACTACAATTTTCCGAAGATGGACTACAAAAAATGCATCATGCATCATGACAGTGTTGTTCCTTTCAGACAACATTGAACATAATAACCTGGTAAAAATTACATCTACAGGATGAGGATTTAAATAAATCTGTCCTCTCATTATCAACATGAACACCAAACAGTGCATTTTGTTAATGCCTAGTCTAGCCTAGAGCGCCATCTCACAGCTGTAGATGGTAATGTTTACTCCTTGGTTCATGGCTGTCAGTATGTTAAATGATGTATATTATGATATATAAGTCGCACCTGACTATTAGTTGCAGGACCAGCAAAACTATAAAAAATACTGTAACCTATAGTCCAGAAAATACGGTATGCCTCTAACACTGTGCCCTAACTAAGTGCTTGTATCCTTTCCCCTCTATCATCCGTGAAGGCACGGTGTGAATTTGAAGAGGTGCAGGAAAAGACTTCTATGGTTCTCTCACTCAGCAGAGCTTATTTATTTGTTAAATATGGCAGAGCATCCACGAATTTGGATGAAATGATTGACTTCTCCTTAACACAAAGAGGAAAACTTTCTCTCACAGCTCAGAGTACTGGTGAGCCTTTGAGACCCCCCAATTCACAGCACAAAGCGCTTCACGTCCTCCAGCAGTACAGTAAAAGCACTCGATGTTCTGTTTACGGGGGAAACATTGGGCATGGAGTTACATTTTTATGGAGCATGATGCAACATCCAACAATTTTGACATATAGGCCTGAAGTATCTGAACTCTGAGGAATTAATTGCTGTGTTGTTTGACTGAAATATTGGTCTTCAAGTACCTCATGTTTGCTGGCTGTTTTCTTTAAATCCAATTTTAAAGTGTTTTGGAGTAGCATGTTTACTGTAATGGAAAGGAGCTAAAGGAAGTCACTTCTTTCCTTTCACAGGCCACAAGTTTACAGTCCTTTCTTGAGGACATATTGTAAAAATGGTCCAACCATATTTTCAAAAAGCAACATGTTTGAAACCTGTAAAATAAATATTAAAGCTATAGCTGAAAATGCAAACTTGCTTTAAAGGCTTCGACAAAGGTATTAAATCATTGCTGAAGGAGCAACAATATTGTTCACACAAATAAAACATTTGCTGGTATACATGTTTATCTGAAGGAACCTTCTCATTCAGCTTTTTATTGAACTTTTTTTCCATCTGTCTTGATATTTTAATTCTGATGTATTCTCTAGTTAACTGTGTCTTGTGTAGGTTTTCTAAGTATCCCTTTGTACAATTTGAATCCTTAAAAGCTTTCCATGGACTGGTGTTGAAAATTAGCGTCAGAGAGTCTCTCTCTCTGTCAGTGCTGCAGTCTTTAGTGTTAGCTGGGTTGCTAACTCTACTTGTGTTTCTATAGCGATCAAACAGCCTGCACTCCCTTAGCTTTATACTCTGCACGCGCTCCAAGTGTATGGCGATGTTGCTAGTATATCTCCCCTCGGACGCAACTTCTCTCTGACAAAGATTGCATCGGGCCGAGTTTTCATTAACTTTGTTAAAGTGAGCTCAAACCCTCCAGCGCTTAGCCCTCACCGACATGCTTGAGCCGGACGGCGGTAGTGTCATAACTACGTGACAGTTGAAGAGACGTTTAAGTACCGATAACAGGAACGATTTTCCAGATTCTTAACGGTGTTCAGGTACCAACCCAATTAGGGACCAGTACATGAAAGTACCGGTCCACAGTAAACATCCCTACATGTGAGGTGGTTTGGTGGAGTGGTTAGCAACCATGTACATCCCACGTACTTGCTTTTGCCGGTCCGGGTTCGAATCCAGCCTGTGACCAGTTTGCAGAGTGTCTTCCCCTACTCTCTCTCCCCCTTTCACAGGCCTATTCACTGTCTCTCTCCTATCAATAAAGGCACCAAATGCCCAAAAAATACATTTAAAAAAATTCTGTGTGACAAGAGTACTTCTATGAACAAGACAAAAAAGTCTGAGGCATCAGAGTTTCCCCTCTCTCTCTCTCTTGATGTCACCAGCAGCTGCTTATAAGATCTCATTCCCCCGATCTCCTTGACTAGACCTACCAGTGTGACACCCTACCTTTGTTTTGTCATCAGTTTGAGCCATTGACTCATGGCTGCAAGGTCACTGAGCACTCACTAACGCAGTCCCACATGCATGATCACTTTTTCATTACTGCACTTTTTAACCACAATACAATCAAACCATCAATAATTGCAAAACAGTTTAACAATTTAGAACTATTATAACAAAATGATTACAAATTATTGTCATGTTGTCATTATCAATATTATTATTTCTGCCCATATTTTTGTTTTCATTAGTACTGTTGTCACCATTTTCAAAATTAGTAACAGTATTTTTAAAGTGCTTTATAAATAAAGATGAGATTCAAAGTTTTATTTAAAAAAAAAGCCAAACCCAGAGACTCGTGTGCACTGGTTATAGCTTAATATATATGATCACTTATGTTATCTATAATGTCATCTGTTTCTTAATATATTAAATCACTTTTAGATATCTATAAAGTACAAAAACATTATTGAAGAGTTGGTTATTTTTTAAACTGTTTTATCCAGATAAAACTGCACTTTCATTGACAAACCTATATTAGTCTTGGAATCAATACATTTATATATCTCCATGCAGACGGATCAGTGTTGCTCACATGGTGAAATGTTTTGGTATCTTATTTTAGTTGGTTAAAGTGGGGATGGGACTGTCCCAATCAGGACATAATAGCGTCTATTATTTACACACACACACACACACACACACACACACACATACATATATATATGTATATATATATATATATACACACACATATATATGTATATATATATATATATATATATATATATATATATATATATATATATATATATATATATATATATATATATATATATATATATATATATATATATATAAAATACACACACACATATATATATATATATATATATATACACACATATATATATATACATATATATGGGGAAAACGGGATGGCCTCATCTAAATCGGGATGTCTGATCACCTTAAACCAGAATCAAATTGTGGGCTCCTCACAGCTTGAACTGTCATCAGAAAAATAGAAAACAGCATGGCAGAGCAAAGACTGTCAGGTTTGAAGGTCTTGAAGGTGTTGAAGGTTGAAGAGTAATGCACAAGCAGTCTGGAATTAAAGAAGGAGTTGTGTAAAAGTGTTCAAAGTTATTTTCCACGCACAGCAGCTGGATCCTTCTGATTCAGGGTCCGTTTTATGAGGCCTAAAATGATCAAATCCGAGTTTTCATTGCGTTTCGGCCTGGCGTTTACATGGAAACTCTACGCTGACCGCCCAAATCTGGAAGCTTTTTCAACCAGGATGCAAACAGGAGAGTTTTCAATATGCTCTCCATGCAGTGCTCCGTAAACCAAGATCGGAGCATTTCAGGGTAAATCGCGGACATCACTGCATGCGCAGTACTCTTTCACACGAAGGCTGCGCGCATACCAGGAACAACAGCTTTGGCCGTCTACCAAGTAATGTGTGTGCGGCTTACCGAGTTCGGTTTGTTATCCAGACAGATTCGTTGTCCAGAAAAGAAACTCCTGCATCTTTGTGCATCCACCCACTATTATTGTTTGTGAAAATGTTTTCTTCTTCATACATATGTTATAGCAGCGCTGCCTCTCTGCAAACCTACACTGCCATCTACTGAACCCACATGCATACTACAGCAGTTTTATTTGTCTCTGGCTCAGGTTGACTTTAAGTACGCAAAGGAAAAATCTTGGCGTTTAAGTCAGAGAGTGTCCATGTAAATGTAGCCTCAGAATCTGTAACCAGGCAGATTCATTTTGCCGAGTGGCCCAAAGCAGCTCAGCCCAATCAGTCCTTTCGAGCAGGAAGAAGTGGAGCTAAGATGCTATCAGTCGCAGTTTAATCGGATCTGGACCAGATTCTTTATTAAATAATAAAAAAAAAACATTACAAAAAGTTCTCAAAACTCAGGGTTTTTTCACTCAACTTCCGACATGCTTTAGCGAGTTTCAGCGTTGCCAGGCGTACGATAATTATTGTATTTCTACTATAATTTAGCCCTCTGTATGATCAATAATTCCAAAAAAGGCTAAATGTACGATTATTTGACAGTTTTATGTGATTGTTATAGATCTACCCCAGCCTAACGGATAGTTTTTTTTAAACCCTAAATGCATCTTATATCAAGTGACGCTTCCAGCCAATCATAGTTTGAGTGTCATTTGTCTCAGAAGGATTGTCAGCCAATCATGCTCGTAGGAGCTCAGTCAGGAAGTCAGTTGAGAAAAATGAGCATTGCAGGAGAGGACGAGGGTGAGCGAGCCTGGAGCAGCTGATCAAACGCTGCTGATGTGGGGCGGGGTGATGAATGCCCACAAAAGTGCCCGTAGGACACTAAACAGAGTGATCAATTGTGACTTTTGCTCAACAATAAGACAGTTACTTTGATCATGTCGGGTGTACGATAATTTTCCCCAAAATATGATAATTTTAAGACTGTGGTACAATAATTTCATATTTCCCATCTGGCAACGCTGGCAAGTTTGTTTTATGAAGCAGCTCACATTCTGAAGTGCAGTAGCTCCCACCTACTACATAAACTGATTGGCCTGTAGTAAATATGATTGACAAATCAACTGTCCAATCACCTGCTGGAACTCTACATAACACTTGCTGTGAGCTCTTTCACAGATGGACTATGCTCAACAGTTCGTCTGGTGGGTCAGGTTACAAAAATATGCTCCCAGAAAGAAGACTTCACTTATCTAAAAGTCTGTTTTCAGGAAGAGTTTGATGACGACGATCACTTCAATGTGAACATCTGAGGGTGTTACGATGGTGGAGCTTTGTTGTGCTGCTTTTGCTGATGATTCTTAAATTGAACCAGAGGCTAGTTTGTACTTGAGGGATTGGGCTGGTCAATGTTGTGAGAAAATAAAAATGAAGAAACATTCAGAAGCTGCACAGCATTTTACATTCCTGGAGGGACTGATATGTTCTCCTGCCTTCAAGTTTTGAATCTTTTATTCATATTGGGGCGTTTGCAGTTTAATAAAAGAACACACAGTACAAACGCTGAGGTAAGAGGTAAAACATTCCAACACAGGAGCAGAAGAAACAGAATCAATCACCGTCTGTCAGCAGTTCCCCCCTCAGACTGTTTCTGTGTTTGTTTGTTTGTTTGTCGTCTCTGAAGTTTAGCTCTGGCCTTTCTGAGTCTGACAGAGGAGCGTCATCATTCATCATTCCTGTCAAAACACCTGAAAGCTCTCAAGGAAAAAGAAGGTCTACATACCAGCTGGGGGTGTTGTTTTATGGACCTGGGCACAGAGGGACTGACAGCTGGGACTGATGGGTAAAAACGATGAAATAAACATCCTGGCTGTTCAGACGGCGTGTTCAGACCTGAGGGGAGACAGAAGAAAGCCTACATTTGGTTCATCCTAAACTAAATCAGCTGTTTTATGTTGATTTGAATAAAGAGGACTCAATCATCAGTTGAACATACAGTCAGAGTGTGAAATCTTCTATATTCTCACTCCTGCTGTTTGCATCGCTTCATTAATCCCTCATCGAGAGACAGAAAAGGGTCCACAGCTGATAAACTTTACAGCCTTCTGCTTCATTTATCACGTTAAATGCAAAAGTTTTAATGTTTCTAAGGAGTAAGAAAGATATGAAACTCTGTAAAGACTGCTGGAGCAACACTTTCTCATAGTTACTGCACTATGAAATATCAGTGACATTAATGCTGAGGTCAGGCCACATGTTAGTTAAATCACAGCACAGAGTTTCAGGTCTGGAAAAGGGCAGACTAATCTGAAGTGGTATATTAGAGAGAACAACACTGAAGCCACATGCAGGACATCTCATTACCTCCTGTTAAAAGCCTAAAGTGGGGAACACGCATAAAGATTATCCATCTGTTTTTGTTCCTACTTTCCTCTTCCCACCCAAGGATGGCGAACGCCGGATAATTTTATGTCTCAGATTATCCTATGGTCTGAGGTGTGTTCAGGAAAATCAGCTAATAATAACAATAAAAATAAATAATGTTTGCAGAACTATCATGAAAGGCTGGGTATCGATTCATTGTCTGGATTGATTTTGATATTACAAGGTCTCAAATCGATTCGATTTGATATTTATTCAGTCTGGATATCTCAGATAAAAAATGCTGTAAATTCCCAAACTGACATTTTGACCTGGTACTTTATTCAAAATTGTTTTTACATTAAGAACTGAACTCAAAGCAGTTACATTAATCACATATTAATGATATACATTAATGCATATTCTGCATATTACTAGTTTTTTGTTCAACTCGTCTTTCCTTCGTGCTTCTTTAATCCGAAATACGACCAAACATCAGCTTTTAAACTCTTCGGTGTTGCCCCGACAGAGCTGCTCGCTTCTGCCATGTTTGTTTGACTGCTTGCAGTAACATCTCACGAGATCCTGTTCAGAGGAAAGCAGCGCTAAACGCTGATCACGCGAGACCAGCAGGGTTGATGCCACAGGATGCTTCTCTGCAAGTCCAATGAAGAAAAAATGACCCAAGTTAAAAGATCGATCTTTGGATTTTATGGATCGATTATGAACTTTTAAAGGGAAATCAATTAAAATCGTTTAAATTGTTTTTTAAACCCAGCCCAACTATCATGTATTTATTTTTGTTGATCTCTACAGTTAATATCAGGAACTGTTATGGGGATAATCAGGATAAATATTTGTGATTGTAGAAACTGGAGCTTTGTAAGCAGCAGACAATCTACACGAAAATATGGACGTCGCTATTTGTCCCGACGTCACTGCCCATCACTGAGGTATGTCAAGGTTTGTAAGAGGTCAAAAGTGCAGTCATTTTGTGCATCGTCAAGGTTGGAACATGATAGTTTTGCAACTGACCAGTCCTTATTTTTCAGAGCTGGGCACAGATGAGTATGATTTTTAATTTCCTGTCCAAACAATGTGAGCGTTTGGTGCGACAATGACATCTGTGTCTGTATGAAAATGAGAAAGACACTTGCACTACATTCCAAGAATAAGATATTAGATATAGATATCAAATTAATGTGGATATTTACATAATATGTATATACATGTGAGTGTGCATGTATTGTGTGAATAGATACAAATTATATTTGCATAGATTTTTATGAGGTATATGTATATTTTGTCAGTATTGATACTTATGTGTATGCACAGATGTTTTATTATGTATGATTTTTAGTGTATATGTGTATAAGCATTCCTATATATTATATGCTTTATAGAATACATATATTTGCATGGATGTTAAAGCAGAAGATATATATACAATCCATGAGAAACAGTAATAAGGGGAAGGAATTCAGAAACTTCTTCATACTCTTTCCAAATGTGTATAATTACTTTATTTCTTTTTTTCTTTGTATGTGAATGGTATTTCTCTACTTTTATTTCTTTCTTTACATTTTTTAAACAAACAACCAAAAAAAAAAAGAATTCATGCTAGATTTATGACGTGCTCTTCACTTTAGAGTTTCCACCATTACTGAATAAAAAAACAGACTGAAAAAGGATTGGACAGAACCATGTGAGTGAAAATCAGCGGAGCCTTTGGAATATCTCTGATGCTCTCTAACGGTCATACTACACATGCTATCTCAACTGAATATACTCACAGACAGAGGCTGTGTTGAGATGGGTTTTAGGGTCATCTGACCAAGAGCAACACCATGTTTCCTAAACCATAACCCCAGTGAGGGCTTCTTTAAGTATTCAAGTATTATATACTTGAGGCTGTGTTCTAAACCAGGCTGTAAATACGTTCATCATGACAATAAAAACATATTTTTATCACAAACAATCTCTGTGGTGTCAGGTTTCTGCAGGCAGCCTCAAGTGGTCACTGAGGGTACTGCAGCTCTTGGTCTTTGTGCATGGTCTTCCATTTTTGGCCCCGAAGTTGCCCTCGTTTCTGATTTCTCCAACATTTTGTAACAGAGAGCAGACTCCACCAGTCGGAGCAGAAACTTTTATAAGAGGAGATAATTACAGAGAAGAGAACAAACGAGTGTCTCCTGCAGCAGCCTCACAGCCTCTGCCGTTATAAAAAGCAGGTTTTGGATTATAACTTTAAAAAGAATTGTGATGACTTTCCCGTGTAGATGAAAATTAATCCGAGGACAGACGCGGAGCATCAATGGCTCTGAATCTTTTTGATGTGAGCTTTATGAAGCCGTACGGGGTTTAAAAGTGTCAAAAACAGGATTAGTGGCTAAACCCGGCTCACGGAGTCCTGCTTTTCATCGCACACCTGAAAGACTCACAAAGCCTGCAGCTACGCAGACCAACAGGTGTGTTTGCTGCCTCCTCCTGTGTGTGTGCGTGGATGTGTGTGTCACTCCTGCAGGCTCCGTCAGGCTCCTAAGCCTCCCTCGCAGCGCTTCTTTTTATGTTAATAATATAACAGCTCGTATAATCTGGCCGGAGATGAGCCATCGATGTGGTACCAAATGAAAAAATTTAAAAATTCATTCAGCCGCTGGAGCAGAATTAAGGCAGAAGTGCAGCCTCATCTCCTTTTTAAGGGCTGAAGTTCCGACTGCTCAGCACACAAACACTCAGAGTGCAGAGAAAGATCCAGAAAAAGATGAGCGTGGCCGTTAGAAATGAAGGATGTTGCAGAATTTTCATGACATAAAAATAAGTCTGTGGACAGCAAACGATAACGGTAAGTGTTGGCAAATATTTACGGCAGTGTTTACTCCACCTGTCACCCCTTCCAAACATAAAATACATTAACACACAGAGGGGCTGACTTTGGCACCTACCACTCACTAAAGGGTGCAGAAATCTAATTTGTAGAGCCCTCTGTCCATTTTGTATCTCAGCAGGGATAGATCAGAATTTTGCACTATTTTCTGGCTACTTTATTTGATCCCCCTGACCCTTATTTCCTCCTGACATAATTGAGCACACAGAAATCACAGGCACTGTAGTTTTTTCTGCTTTTACTGTTAATTATTTGTTTAATTTCATTTGTTTTTATTGTAATCTATTTATTTGTTAAATTACTTCATTATTATGTATCCTGTGTACAGCGTTTTCATTGACTGTTGTCTTCTTTAAGTGCTTTATACATAAAGTTGAATTATTTTTATTTTAACTCTAATCACATGTTTGCACCAGTCTGGGAAGTCAGACTCCTTGCATGTGCAAATGTGGTTGGCAAGAAATACAAATGTGAATCTGATTAAGTGGGTTCTATGTGTTATTAAGCACTAGGCTGAACTTTAGCCACAGTGATAGAAATCAGCTCTTCCTCTTTACAGAAAGAAGCTAACCATGCAGTGTAGTTGGATCCACCTGAGACTACAACGCCGAAGACATGCAAAACACAACCATGTACAATCAAGTAGGCCTGTGCTCAAAATATTGTTAGAGCAAAATATCGTCATGCACTCCTTGGGGATACGTGTATCGATACAGATTCTACAGAATCGATACGGCCTTAGTGGTTTGACACTTGTCAAAATACTTTGAGCACTTATTAACAATGGCACAGTTCAAAGTAGAAGCCAAGATACCTGATGAAACACATATTCCAAATTTAAACTTAGGTCTACCATCTCTGAATTTCAGTTTCTTAATCTGTAGAATCATTTAAAACTCATCCATGTTCTTTTTCTTCTTGTAATAATAAACAAAATTTGTCGGGAATTCTGTTAAAAGAGCAATTAGTGTTCACATTTTGCGTGTATCGCGATACATATTGTGTCATGGCCTCAGTATCGCGATTCATATCATATCGTGGAGTTGCTGGAAATACCCAGCCCTACAATCAAGGCACTTACTCCATCCCTGTTGCTGTTGCGCCTGGTGTTGCCCTGAGATTTAGTATCATCAAAGTAGCAAACATTTACCGAACAGTTGTGCACCGGATGCTTTAGACCAGAGAATTCCAACTGGTCCGTCTTCTGGATACACCATCACCCCTTGATGACAAGCTGTGACCAAAATCAAGAACAATTTCAACTTCTCTAATTTGTTGAATGAAGAAATGCTGCAGTTTGATAATCCAGACTATCACAGAAAAAATGTTCAATAACAAACCAAATTGACCTGCAGGTAGCGATGCTGGAGAAGGAAATATTCCATGTAAGATTCATTTAGTTGCATTTTAATTAAAACCTAAATGTGCATCTAAGTTTCACAAGGTTTAAAAAATGTGTTTAACAGACACAGTGTTTACTTGCACAAACATGTAATGAAAAAGTCCAACTGCTGAGAAGTTGTTACAAAAATATACGGGATACTCCGACTTCTACGACATAACAGAAGCTTTGAGTTGTTGACCTGCTTACCATCACTTCCATAAATTCAAATTGCCTGCAAATTTGTGAAACAGTTGAAACAACAGATCCTGCTTTGGTGACCCTGATTGCGTTGTCTGAAATCACAATTCAATCCATAAACCATAAATCTTCCAGCCCTCGTACAGGGTATTGTTCCCGCTGTTTTCAAGAAGTGAGAGTTGATGATTACCAACAAGTTGAATATTACTGCTTTTGACAACAAGCTTCAAAATGTAAATTAAGGGTCCCAAATTTATTAAGACTTGGGCCAATCCAGGACCTTTGTGCAATCAGGGCCCTTAGCTGCAACTTAGGGCATCAGTCCATCTGTTGGGACCTCTTGAGGGCTCACATTGTTACGAGATGCTTTCCAACAAGATTTCCAACACAGATTTCACCTTTTCATGTCACACATTTATATAAAATGAGTTTAGTGTAGAAAACGACCACAATATTCATGAGATTCATGCTGATAAGATAAAGTAGGGGTTCCGTTGTCCTTTGTGAACCCTGAGCATAGACTAAAGATCGACCCAGACGTATTAGTCAGGCAGAGTAGCTTCTCCTGTGTGGTTCAATGACTTTTCCTCAGCTGAAATCTGCAAGCTCCCGTTGATGTACATATTTAATGTAAGAAAGACGGTCTTCACATTAAAATGTTCACTCTAGGTTAAAGTTTTAAAGTGTTTTTAGGATCTCTAGTCAGGCGTCACAGAAGCCGTCTGAAGGCTTGGACATAAAATCTGAAACTTATCGAGCAAGTCTGCAAATTCTTCTTTGTCATGGAGTCATGTACTGATAAATCCTGACAAACCTGCCTGACTTACATATACATTAGGCAACAGCTCGAGCCAAAGCATGGCAGTCTAACAGCACCGCGAGGGAAACATCACCAGAGAGTGAGAGCACTGGTGGATCACTTGGCCTCTGACCTTGTAACTTTGGACTTCAGTTAGTGAGTCGGAGAGAGTGTAAGAAAACAGTCTGAAAGTCACCAGAGAAATCTTCACAAATCAGGTTTGCAGGCAAAGAAGGAACATTCCACTTTGTCCTTGAGCTTCAGTCACCATTGTCCCAAATTTAGAGGAAATCCTTGAAAGCATATTTTTGAATAGCTCGTTCATTGGCAGATTTTGAGTAAAACGCCTCTCAGCATTTCCAAATTATTGTGTTCACCAAAGCTAGTCAGGAGCAACAGCTCATCATCAGGCTCTATGACTTTTACTTTGAGACATGATGACCTGAGGACGTTTTCACCTCTCATGTATTGAGGCTCCTGTCTTGTGTGGGTGGCCTGGATTTGAGTCCAGCTTCTGGTCCACGTGACATGAGAAACAACTTCTTTTTTGCTTTGTTGCTTACTGAGACCTCACACACAATTGCTCTGTAAAACTAAAATAAGAAATCAAATTATGATTTGTCAGTTTACAGAGTTATAACAGACTAAGCATGACTACATGGTGTGATATACTCTTGGACACAAATTTATTAAGCCTGTTTATAAGCTGCATCAATGACATTATCAGTATATTGATAATGATAATACATTTAAAAAAGAAATTTAGTACTGAAGCTGTTAGCATTTATGCTAATCTCTGTATGAACAGTCACTTCCTGCTGTCATCTAGCTTGTAGCTCCACCTCTTCCTGCTCTGAATGACTTTGATTGGATCGTTCGGCTTGGTACAGTCATTGTGGATTTGAGCTTACAGATGGTTGATTATAGACATTGAATCAGGTGGATCCAGCAACTCTGCAAGGTTGACAATTTTTATTTTTTGTAAGAAAATCACAATATTTTCTGAAAAGAATACTGAGCACTGGAGGTATATACATATATATATATATTATTATTGATATATATATATATATATATATCACTACAATCATATGAATACTCTGATCCTCCCTTCATCGCCCACACACCACTTTAACATCGTTATTGGTTGCTGTTCATCATGAAGCTGGGGTCACATATATATATATATATATATATATATATATATATATATATATATATATATATATATTTTTTTTTTTTTTTTTTTTTTAAAGAAATTCTCTTTGTGAGGCTGTTGTATTTCCCAACCTTATGTAAATATTAGATAATTACTATTTTCAGGATTATTATTGATTACACTTCTATAGAAACTATCACTACAATCATAAAGATATGTAGACCCTCCTGAACATGAGATGTTGCATTCAAGTGGCTAAACTCTAATGAATGTTTATTTAGCAGAGACAAATATGATGAAGACAGGTCTATGATTGGTCCAAATGGATCAAGATTTCCTGCTGCTTAACTGAAGGTTTTTCTTGACGCCATGATTGATTCATGTTGGGTTTTGGATGTATGTATCTTTGTATATGTAATTTTAAGTATATATGTAACATCTGCATGCATCTGTGTGTATCTATAAAATAAAGAGTTTGTCTTCAGCCTGCTCTATTGTAAAGTGTCTTGAGATAACACTTCTGAATTGGAACTATACAAATAAAGATTGATGCATTGATTGTTTGATATTTGATGCATTAAAATCACCATTCAGCCCGTGAACATGACAGTCTATAAATGCAGGGTGTGTAATCAAAGATTGTCCTTCACAGATTTTGTTTGTAGCAGCATGAGGCTACAGTCTCTGATGTTGGATTTGATCGTCTTCTACGCTCACATTCAGATCAGGGTCAGATTGATAAATGTTGATTTGTGAGTGGAAATGAAAATTAACATTGATAAAAGAGGGCCATGCCCCCAGTTTCTGCTGTCTGAAATGGAGATGTAATAAAACAGCTTTTTTCTTATTTTTGTTGACATTTTTGGAGCTGTTATGACACTGGTTATGGGCTATAATTGGAGGACTGACTTGAGTGTGTGTGTCTGGGTTTATCAGTGTGTGTTTGTGTTAATGATCGTAATTATGAGGGAAGCAGCTCATTAGACAGAGATCAGACTGACAGGATCTGAAACACACACTCAGCTGAGCTGATCTGCAGGAGCACTGCTGTTCACACCTCCTCTGATACAACACAGGAGCAGGAATTAGATGCTTTATGTAGGCGACTGAACGGAGAGGAGGACGGAGACGAGACGGACACGCCGACTTTGATGGTGAATGACACGACGTCTGTGAGCCGAGAACAAAGAGACCAGCTGAATATTTATGAGCCCAGATCTTTAAGGAGTGTTTACATCAAAACAGAGAGCACAAAGACAGTGTCAGATATGTGCTTAAAGGCTCTGTATCATCACCGGGATAATGAGGGTTTAACAATAAGACTGTTCACAAAGAAGAATATAAAGCACTAATTAATCCAGTGAAGCTCCTCCGACTGTAAAGATGTGTTTATTACACGATTACTTTTGTATGTGAGGAGCAGAAACACAACAATATGACAAAAACAGCCCATAAGAATCACTGATAAATATCAAATATAAACCCAGTCATGTCTAAACTCTGCTCGTTACATGCAGCATCAAACTTGGCAACAAGGCCAGGGCACAGTCTGCTGGAGCTCATTTGCGTAATCCTGTTTAAATCCACAACAGCTTGGCCGTGATTTACATAACCTTCATGTTGTTCAGATTTATGGATGTGATTCCTCCCGTTAGTGGCAGAAATTTGCAGAAATCATTTCTTTCTACTGTAAAATCTGGTTTAACCCTTTAACCACCAGCTCAACTGTTTGGCAGAGGTCAATATTTAACTCAGGGATGTTTGGTGTTTTCAGAAACAGAACAAATCAGATCATTGTTTGACTCTATTAACACTTCAGGGGAGAAAGAAAATCATAAACGAACCGAATAACAGACGTGGTGTGGGAATGAAAGGTTTTAAAAATCAACAGTTGATTGTGTGATGACATAAAATGCACAAAATTCAGTACAAAGTCAATTAGAAAAGGCAGAAATGTACGACGGAGGATTAGGGCCACGTTGAAAACTAAAAAAAAAGTAAGGTTACGAGTATAAAGTCATAAAGTTATGAGAATAATCTCAGAAATTACGAGGATAAGGTCAAAAAGTTACGAGAATAATCTCATAAATGTACGAGAATAAAGTAGAAAAATTAAGAAAATTAAGTCATCTTTTAGATCGAACTAGGAAACATCTACTTGGCTATATTTAGAAAGATATTCACAGATTCAGACTTTGCGGCTCAATAACTCATCTACAAAAGAATGTAGTTCCAAACCCGACCCCTATTTCTGATCACTTTAATGAAGAATGTGGCTATAAACTGGTTTTCCACCAAACGAGCCGTCAATATGCTGAAGCTGATGCCTCGGCGGCTTAGGGACCATCAACAAATTACCATATTGGAGGAATAGTGTGAAAGAAAATTGAATTACTTCCCCATACTGAGAAGTAAAGTCTTCAAAATCACAGCAAATACAAAGGATTGTATGTTTTCACACCACATATTTTCTTTTAGACTTAGGAATTAAACTACTTTACAGGACTTTCTGATTGAAAATAAATCAAATGCCTTCAAAGTAATGAGATCTACCAACCAAGTCATAACAAAACATGAATGGTGATCCCCTCTTCTTTAAACTACAGCTCTTACTTCAACAGGAATATTTTAGTTTGATTTAAATGATGTTTTGTATATTTAATTGTTTTAATTAATATGCGTGGATAATAAAAACTACAATGATTTTATTGTTGGGAACTGTAGTGACACTTAAACAACACTAATGATCAAACATCTCTTCAGTATTATACTACATCTCCATTTTAAGAGAAATGGTTCTTAATGTAACTTATGTGACTTTTTAAATATTGATGGATACTCATTTACAGCTAATGATAAAAATACTGTAATAACTTGACTGTTTTTTGTTGCAGTGACACCAAACTCAGGATGATATTGAGTTTGACAAACAAAAAAATGTTTCTGATGAATAACACATGTACATATATATCATATCAGTAAATGGTTTCGTGTTTGAAAAATGACGACAAAATAATACAAGCGTTTAGCTTTTTAAACCTCTAAATCCCAATAACAGAATATCAGTTCTTTTGGTTTGTTTGCAGTTTTTTCTATATCATGAAACATTGACAGAAACAAACAATGACGTGTTTTGTTTATTAAACACATTAAATATTCCTGAATTTATAGACCCCTGCCAAACAGTTGAGCTGGAAGTAAAAGGGTTAAGATGCTTTTTTATTTTTTTTTTTACCAGAGCTGTGAACCTTCCACAATCCAAGAATTTGACTTGATGTATATTTTAACTCTCAGGGTCATGATTCAACACAACAGTCCTAAAACGTGTTTTTCTAAGAGTTACTTTGATGGTTGTTCTGCTCTTTCCTGTTACAGCATTTCTTAAAATAAATGTATAAATATAGAGAAATAAACAAGGCTTTCAACCTTCATATTCACTTACATAAAACATCTTTTGTCAATTTACCTTGTGGAAAAAAACATTCATTTGTCTTCTTCCTCTGTGTTTTTGCTCATATACAAAAATAGATTACGAAACTTTTTTGATGACCTCAAGACAAACAGAAGCAGCAACCACATCCATATAAAAACTTCATTTATTCCTCATAGGGCTGGGCATATAGTCTAAAAATAAAATCCCTGATTTTTCTCCACAACACTGGAATCATGTTTTTAATCCAGTTTTTCACCTCTCAAAAACAAGAATCTGAATGACAGAAAAATGAATCAAGTCTTGCCTTTATGTTGTCAAAATATATTTCCAAACCAAACAGAATTTTAAAGTTAAATTGTGTCATAAAATGTTGATTATGCAGTTCAAACATAGGCAGATTTGTCTACAGAAAAACTGAAAGCTGTGTATATTCTCAATATATTAATATGAAACTCTCTGATCAACATCTTATCTCATTTTAAAACACATAAAAATCTGTAAAAGTGCTTGTGCAAAACTTGAAAAGACCAGCCAGGCTGAAAACTACATTTTCAAACAGTGTAACAAATTATAATTTGAGTATGACAAGAAAAAAAGATTTTAAATTTTTCAGTTTTAAATCTTCTGCAGAAAATAATTTCAATTAATCGATTTAATTGATATTGTCCAGCTTCAGTTCCTAAACACCTGCCTTGTCCTTTTCTGTTACATGTTTTTTTCTTCTTTGCATGAAATTGTTGTACTTTATATCTGATGTTTGATATTTAATTTGATGGTTCACTTTTTAACTTCCATTGCGCTTTAGGTGTGGTTTATATAAGCATGTGCAGGCTTCTACCAACCAAGCGTTTTTAAAATACTCTATACTGTCAAAAGTATTCGCTCACCTGCTTTGACTCACCTATGAACTTTAGTGACATCCCATTCCTAATCCGTAGGGTTCAATATGACGTCGGTCCACCCTTTGCAGCTATAACAGCTTCAACTCTTCTGGGAAGGCTGTCCACAAGGTTTAGGAGGGTTTATGGGAATTTTTGACCATTCTTTCAGAAGCATATTTGTGAGGTCACACACTGATGTTGGATGAAAAGGCCTGGCTCTCATTCCCGCTCTAATTCATCCCAAAGGTGATCTATTGGGTTGAGGTCAGGACTCTGTGCAGGCCAGCCAAGTTCATCCACACCAGACTCTGTCATCCATGTCTTTATGGACCTGCTTTGTGCTCTGGTGCACAGTCATGTTGGAAGAGGAAGGGGCCAGGTCCAAACTGTTCCCACAAAGTTGGAGCATGGAATTGTCCAAAATGTCTTGGTGTGCTGAAGCATTCAGAGTTCCTTTGACTAGAACTAAGGGGCCAAGCCCAGCTCCTGAAAAACACCCCCACACAACAATCCCCTACACAAATCTTTACACTTGGCACAGTGCAGTCCGACAAGTATCGTTCTCCTGGCAACTGCCAAACCCAGACTCGTCCATCAGATTGTCAGATAGAGATGATTCGTCACTCCAGAGAACGCGTCTCCACTGCTCTAGAGTCCAGTGGTGGCGTGCTTTACACCACTGCATCCAGCGCTTTGCTTTGCACTTGGTGATGTGAGGCTTGGATGCAGCTGCTCAGTCATGGAAACCCATCCATGAAGCTCTCTGCACTGTTCTTGAGCTAATCTACATGAAGTTTGGAGGTCTATGGCGATTGACTCTGCAGAAAGTTGGCAACCTCTTTGCACTATGCGCCTCAGCATCCACTGTCCCTGCTCCGTCAGTTTACGTAGCCTGCCACTTGATGGCTGAGTTGCTGTTGTTCCCAAACACTTCCACGTTCTTATAAAACAGCTAACAGCTGACTGTGGAATATTTAAGAGCAGGGCTCTCGACTAACTTTTTGAGTTGGTTGCAACGGTGCACCTAAAAAAATTTTCAAGGTGCACCAGCACAAAATTTAGGTGCACCCAAATTTTTCAGTGTCACCTTTAACGCCACAAGGTCACGATTTTATCACTCTCCATAAATTTTATATAATGTAAATGCTTTTTCAACAAGACTAAGATGTAAAGAAATACTTGTCTTTATTTGAAGCAAAATTATACATTTAAAGAAAAACAGAGAATTTAAAGTGCTTCACTGAATGAAATTTACAAATTCAAACTAAAACATTAAGCAGAATAAAACATGTCCAAATAAAAGTGCTTGTTCTTAACCCTTTAAGGTCCAAGACCGTAGATTATGGCCAGAAAATTCTAATTTTTTTGAGATTTAATTTTTATTTCACTTTCTGCCAAAATCCTACAAAAATCAAAATGTCCATAAAATTCAACATACAGATTTTTCCTATCTCATTTGATACATTAGGTGTTTGTGGCAACTGATAATCCATTTGAGGACATTTCTATCAATTATGTGATTTTATTCAGATGTTTTTTTTGTTATTGTTGATCATATTGAGTAGATAGAGATATTATAAAAGTATGTATCAAATATGGTACAATTGGCATTATAGAGTTAAAGTGTTTTACTGAACTGAAATTTAATATTTCAAACTCAAACATCTCAAGTTAAATAAAATATTTCAGAATAATAAGAGCTAATGTTTAAGGTGCTATACTGAGCTGAAAAATGAAATAAATATCCATATTTTAACAACCAACAACATAACATTTAACTGGATGGTCTTATTCTCCAATAAATTTGAACCTAGAATAAGACTTCACACACTATAGTCAATAGTTACAAAACTGAAACTAAGGTAAATAATAAAAAAAAAGAATTCTCAAACTAATTTATGAAAACGACTTTAAGGGCAGAACATTTATGACGTTTTCTTTATTTTTTCTCTTGTTTTGGCTTTTTTTTTTATTTACAGCCCAGTTTAATGTACAGTCGGGGGCTGTCAGTCAGATCATTTGTCCTCAGTGGACATGAACACTCCTCTCTGTGTATGTGTGATTAAGAAACTCCCCCCTCAACAGGAGGGGCTGTGCCGATATAGATGCTATATTAAATTTTACTTTGTTTTACTTGTTATTGTATTTAATTATGAATTATCTAAGACAATTCGGCGGAGCATCGCTGCGTCTTCCGACTAATTTCTCCGTGCTCTTACCGGACACCACAGAGCCTGGGTTCATTTGCATACTGACAGCTGATTGGATGATTACAGAGGGCTCTGCGTGTCTGCGTGTCTGCATGTCTGCGTGCGTATGTGCATGCTGCGTATGTGTGCTGGCCCTGCTGTTAAACGGAGAGATACATCCATGGGAGAGACAGAGGAAGCAGGTGCTGTGTTTTGTCCGGTTTTAGCGGATTTTCTGCTACCGCCGTCACTTTTGTCAACTTTAATAGGCTGTATTACGTTTGTAGGTATATTGAAATGTGCTTTCTCAACTTCTAAACTTTTGATTTGAGAGAGAGATAGAGGGGCTTGCAGCAGCAGTCAGTGTTTTCACCCGGAGAGCGCCAGGTGCACCGGTGCGACCAACAAAAAATGTTAGGTGCACTCTTATGAGATTTGGTTGCATATGCGACCAAAATGGTCGCAGTCAAGAGCCCTGAAGAGCGAGGAAATTTCATGACTGGATTTGTTGTACAGGTGGCATCCTATCACAGTTCCACGCTGGAATTCACTGAGCTCCTGAGAGCGACCCATTCTTTTAAAAATGTTTGTAAAAGCAGTCTGCATGCCTTAGTGCTTGATTTTGTACACCTGTGGTCTTGGAAGTGACTGAAACACCTGATTTGGATTATTTGGATGGGTGAGAGAATACTTTTAGCAATATGTTTTCACGTGCAATTGGTCTCTGTACCAGTTTCAAATAAATAAACAATTAATTGTCTGACTATTTTTATTCTACATTGCATCCATGTAAACTCTCATTCTGAACCTGGTTCTCTCCATAACTGTACATGTCCAGAGCTGCCAATACATGCACAGTTATGAAGACAAGCATGTCCAACTCTGCTGCCCCACTGGTCTCACTTTACAGGCTATTTCTGCCTTTTGTCTTTTTAACTGCAGCCTTTTAGTTACTCTGAATGAGCAGGAGGACAGAAATGCTTACAGTGCTTGATTTAGGTGAATTTCAGGATAGAAGATCTCTCGTCCTCCTCTGAAGGAGGACGAGAGATGGACAAAAACTGGATGTTTAATAAAGTAATAATCACACCATGGAATCACATTTCTAAGGTAACTGGCCCTCACGAGAGGAGACATTGTTTGGACATATGCTCTCAACCAAGAAAGACTGACCAGAAATCAATTTGATTGAGTTTAAGAAAATATCAGTATCGGTAATAATGAAAAAAATATATATCGTCATCTTGAGTATCGGCAACAATCCACCACTGTGCCTCCCTAGTACTTCTTCCTTTATACTGATTACATGTTAGATGTATGTGCACACACACCATGATCAGGCTGTTTCCGTGAAAAGTGAATCAGATATTTCAAGGAGAAGATGTTTGTCCAAAATCACAAATGAAGGTTCTCACAGCAAGGAAATTTTCCACATCAGTCATCAGAAATTAAGGAAAAGAAGTAACCCATCAGTCCAGAATTCTGGCTTGGCACCTTGGGTGTTGGCATGATCACACTTTAAAGGGCTAGTCCAACTTTTAGAGAGTTAACTCTGGACCAATCAGGATGGAGTTCATAATGACAGGAGCTCCTCAGGGGAAGAGCCGGCCTGGTTTTCAGTCACTCTCTGTTCAGACAGTCAGATAAACACCTCCATGTGTCAGCGTGGCTGCACTTTATGAATTAATCTTCATAATGCATCATTTCAGTCTTTGTAGTCAGAGAGGAGAACAAATGAGGGGAGCAAAGGTCCTCACAGTCATTACTCCTCACCCGCTCGCTCCGCAGAAAACTGCTCAGAAATCACAAACAGGACTGGACTTGAGCTCAGCTGGACTCAGAGAGAGAGACCACCAATCAGCTGCTTAATGGTGTGACTGTACAGAGAAAACTATGAGGAGTTAGTGTCGCAGTAAAACTACAGAACAACACAACTTTTACTCTGAACATGCCTCTTAGAATAAGTATTGAAATAATAAGAATGTGCTGCCATGTGAGTTTCTGACTTAAAATAAAATCACAGCAAAATCACTTTTTGATAAAAACAAGGAGCTGAAACGTCCCTCAGAGATGTTGGTCCATATCTCCATGACAGCATCACACAGCTGCTGAACATCCATGATGAGAATCTCCTGCTCCACCACATCCCAAAGGTACTTTACGGGATTGAGATCCGATGACTGTGAATGCCACTGGAGTACAGTGAAGAAACCAGTTTGAGATGATCTGATCTTTGAGACACAAAGCTACAGGAGGTCTCCATGAGATGGTCCACTGTGGTCATAAAGGGATTGACATGGTCAGGTAGGCTGTGGGGTTTAAACCAGGCTCAGGTGGGACTGAGGGACCACCAGCAGCCTGAACCGCTGATCCAAGGCAGGATGGATCCATGCTTTATGATGTTCACTCCAAACTCTGAGCCTACATCTGAATGTGGAGCAGAAATCCAGACTCATCAGACCAGGACACACTTTTACAGTCTTCAGTTGATCAGAATTGATGAGCCTCAGTTCCTGTTCATAGCTGACAGAAGTGGCACCTGCTTCATAACTGGATAAGTTAAATAGTTTTCCTTTGTTGTATCAAGTGGTTATTTGAGTTCCTGTCATCTTTCTATCATCTCAAACCACTCTAGCCATTTTTTCTGACCTCTGGCATCAACATGGCATCTGTGACCAGAGAAGTGCTGCTCAATGGATATTTTCTCTTGTTTAGACCATTATCAGTAGACCATAAAGGTGGTTGCGTGTGAAAATCCCAGCAAATCAGCCTGTCGGCATCAACAACCATGCAGTATTCTAAGGATATTACATCACCTTTCTTGTTGGGCTGGGCAATATATTGATTAAATCGATTGATTTGAATTATTTTCTATTTTTAGTATTTGCAGTAGATTCAAAAAAGAAATATCAAGATTTTTCCTGGCTTTTCCTTACTTACTCAAATTTTAAGTTGTTGCACTGTTTGAAAATATAAATACTGAAAATTCACAATTTTTATGATGGTAGACTGTGCCAGGTTTTGCACAAGCACTTATGCTCATGTATTTTTTACAAGATTAATTTATTGATCAGACAGTTCCATGTTAATATGTTGTAAAATAGCTCAGCTTTCAGTTTTTATTTAGACAAACTAATCAACATGTCATGCTTTAACTTTAAGAGGGAGATTCTGTTTGGTTTGGATGATATTTTCAAGCATAAACTAAATTCATGTCATTTTCGTATCACTTGGACTTTTCTTTTTGACTGTTTGAGAAAAAAAATGAGTTTGATTCAATCATTAACTGAGTGTTGTTGAAAAATCTGGGTTTTTACTTTAGGCCATATCGCCCAGCCCTGCTTTCTCCTTCATCATGTTGCTCAGTTTGAACTTCAGCAGGTCAGCACTTCTGCCATGTCTATGGGTCTAAATGCACTGGGTTGCTGCCATGTGATTGACTATTTGCATTAACAAGCAGTTGAACAGATGGATCTAATTTAGTCAGTGGTGTAAATGTGAATATAATAACAGGAAACCAAAGCAGAAGAAGTCTTTGAAAAGGATCCTCCACTATGATGAGTCTCCCTCAGTTTCATGATTAGAACGAGCTGATTTAATTTTATTTTATTTAAGGACAATAACTTTATTTATCACTTTTCTAAAGTGACCATCCACCAGTGAAGAAAGCAGAAAAAGCAAACCTCATTATGTCGGAGCAGGAGGCTTAAACTTTCTAAAATGGAGGCAGTGAAACTTTTTAATGCCTCTTAGCTTTAAATGTGAGTCTCAGAGCAAAAGTACACACACACAGCTACACACTCTTACACTTCACTGCACTGAGCCCTGTGTGTTCCTATTTGACTGCAACATTAATTCCATTTGTGATGTTATTACTCAGCGCTGCTTTTGTTTGACACCCATAAAAACAACCGAGACGTTGAGGAGTTTAAAGGGACAGTTTGTGTTTTTGTGCAGTTGTGTGCTTGAGCCTGCATGTGTGCCACAGTGTCACAGCTCAGTTCTCTCTCTGTTCAGAAAACTCAGGGACAGATACTAATGCTACACACGGTGCCAAACTCTAATTTAAAGAATTGTGGTAGAAAATAAGCCTGAACTTTTTCCGTCAAACTGATGAAATGAGCTAGTAAGAAAAAACAGCTCCGAACGTAGAAGGATGTTCATCATGCAAATGGAAATTCATAATTGTACAGACCAGATTCACTGTTTTATAAACTCCAAGAGTTGAATGAAAGTTTATCTTCAGAGTAAGGGTGAATTCCAATTCCTCCCTTAACCCTCAATCTTAACCCTCATTCTCAACCCTCAATCTCAGTGACACTCAAAACCAAGTGTTAAGGGCTATTTCGTGACTTACAAATGGGACACCCCTTAAATGCAGTTACGTCTTCAGGCTGTGGGGGCAGCACTCTGCCCAAGCTGCATTCAGTCTGCCAATTTAAAAAAATAAGAAGAAGCCATTTCTGTCATCCATAGTCCATTTCCGCCGACTCCAGCAACAATGACGAAATGTTCCATCCATCCTACCGTAACTTTAGGTTATGAATGAGGCTGTGCATTGAAACCGGGACCGCCAGTCCGGCTGGCAAACATCGTCAAATAAAATGAATGTTATGCAACAATGATGTCAATAATCCGTGAAGAGGGCTTAAATAAGATGATACAATGGTTTTCGTAATATATTTCTATTTCATATTGACGAAAATACTTAGATTTGTAGCTCTTTTTTTCGCCGCTTTGGACGCCATCTTGGTTGTGGTGAAGCTGGTGAAAATACACAATGCATTCTGGGTAGCCCTTACTCCCAAGGGTGGTGCCAGAAAATCTCAATTTGAGGGGCCGTACAGCCCTCAAACCTGTCCCTCAACTTAACATTCTGAGAATCGGGACAACACTGGCACTTCGCGGGATCGCCCATTTTTGAGATTGAGGGTTAAGATTGAGGGTTAAGATTGAGGGTTAAGGGAGGAATTGGAATTCACCCTAAGTCTCAAACTGATTATTATTATTTTTTTTTTTTTAAATGTATTTTTTGGGCATTTTGTGCCTTTATTTGATAGTAGAGAGACTGTGGATAGGCTTGTGAAAGGGGGTGAGAGAGTAGGGGAAGACACTCTGCAAACTGGTCACAGGCGGGACTCGAACCTGGACCGGCAGAAGCAACCACATGGGGTGCCTGGTTGCCAACCACTCCGCCAAACCAGCACCCCTCAAACTGATTATTTAGTAAAGACTAGAGCCACAGTTTAATAAGTTTACTTCATGACAGCATATACGGTGGGTTCACTGCTGTGGGAAAACTGAGCTCTTTGTCTAAATTATTGAGCTTGATCAGCAGGATGATCCTTAAACATTAAAATATTTGGATAATCTATACTTAAGAATATTTGTGTGTTTGGGAAAATGCAAGACTATAGTATGATCCTTATGCTACGGGGGAAAGGACGAAGGCTAAAGTGTTCAAGCAGCTTGGTAGTGGAAAATTAAGTGGCAGTAAATAATGTGTTCATAAAGTGTGATGGCTAGATGCTGTTTTTGCAGTTTGTTTTTACCCACTCGAGACAGTGGCTCCATCTACATACTTCTGAACAGAGAGATAACTGAGGTGTGACACTGTGGCGCGAATCAGGCTCATGTAGCTCTTACAACCACACTTCAGAAATCCTGGACCATCCCTTCAATGGTTGCAAATTTTTTACTGAACAGAGTTTGCAGCCATAAAGAAAATTTATTAGGGGTGAAGAATATTATCAGTAAAAATAATTACAACTTAAATTGCCCGACAATAAAAACCTTTTTCAGAAAACAAAACAATAGGATTGTTGTTGTGTAATCAAAGTCATCAAAGTAGTAATCTCAGCTGTCATTATCAATTCCTTTAAAGATGGTCTAATTTCTTAACTTAAGTCTGCAAAACTTGAAGCAACTGGTTTGGGTCAGACAGGTGAAGCAAAGCTCTGAGAACATGATTTTGAATAAACGGATGATGGATCTTATAAAATTATAATCCAGTGAAACAAATCACTTAAAGACCTGCAGCTTCTATTAATCAATATATATTACCAAAAGTATTTGCTCACCCATCCAAATGATCAGAATCAGGTGTCCTAATTACTTGGCCTGGCCACAGGTGTATAAAATCAAGCACCTAGGCATGCAGACTGTTTCTACAAACATTTGTTAAAGAATGGGTCGCTCTCAGGAGCTCAGTGAATTCCAGCGTGGAACTGTTACAGGATGCCACCTGTGCAACAAATCCAGTCGTGAAATTTCCCTGCTCCTAAATATTCCGCAGTCAACTGTCAGCTTTAATATGAGAAAATGGAAGAGTTTGGGAACAACAGCAACTCAGTCACAAAGTGGTAGGCCATGTAAACTGATGGAGAGGGGTTAGCGGATGCTGAGGCGCATAGTGTGAAGAGGTCGCCAACTTTCTGTAGAGTCAATTGCTACAGAGCTCCAAACTTCATGTGGCCTTCAGATTAGCCCAAGTACTGTACGCAGAGAGCTTCATGGAGCGCGTTTCCATGGCCGAGCAGCTGCATCCAAGCCTCACATCACCAAGTGCAATGCAAAGCGCCGGATTCAGTGGTGTAAAGCACATCGCCACTGGACTATTGAGCAGTGGAGACACGTTCTCTGGAGTGATGAATCATGTTTTTCCATCTGGCAATCTGATGGACGAGTCTGGGTTTGGCGGTTGCCAGGTCAGCGGTACATTTTGGACTGCATTGTGCCAAGTGTGAAATTTGGTGGAGGAGGAATTATGGTGTGGGGTTGTTTTTCAGGAGTTGGGCTTGGCCCCTTAGTTCCAGTAAAAGGAACTTTGAATGCTTCAGGATACCAAAACATTCTGGACAATTCCATGCTCCCAACTTTGTGAGAACAGTTTGGAGCTGGCCCCTTCCTCTTCCAACATGACTGTGCACCAGAGCACAAAGCAGGTCCATAAAGACATGGATGACAGAGTCTGGTGTGGATGAACTTGACTGGCCTGCACAGAGTCCTGACCTCAACCCAATAACACATCTTTGGGATGAATTAGAGCAGAGACTGAGAGCCAGGCCTTCTCATCCAACATCAGTGTGTGACCTCACAAATGCTCTTTTGGAAGAATGGTCAAAAATTCCTATAAACACACACCTCAACCTTGTGGACAGCCTTCCCTGAAGAGTTGAAGCCGTTATAGCTGCAAATGGTGGACTGACATCATATTGAACCCTATGGGTTAGGAATGGGATGGCACTTAAGTTCATATGTGAGTCACGGCAGGTGAGCAAATACTTTTGGTAATATAGTGTATCTGTAAACATCTGTTTAATCCTTATATTCTACAGCACACACTGTTTTAAGGGAGTCATTCTTGCTTTTGCCGCTTCCTGCCACCACATTGGATTCACCGATCCATTAATCCAGGATCCTGGTTTGTTTCCTCAGACATCCTCTGGTGATCTCTTAGTGAAACACAGTAATAAGATGTTTGAGCGACTTTAACATGACTCCCCTGAGGGGTCTTATCGGGGCGGTGGGCTATACTGCCATCACGCCCTGACCCCACAGTGACCCCGGTCGGCCTATTTTAAGGTCATACAGCCACAAACCTCTCTTCAGGGAGAGAGAGGAGAAACTGAATGGAGTCTAATTAGGATGGGATGAAGACAAACTCTCACAGCTGTAAAATCCATTAACCTTTAATCACAGAGTTCAGCACACTCCTGAGGTTTGATCCACAGAAAAGATATCTGGGTCTTTGTTTTGAGGGAAACTTCTGCCAAGTAGTGTGAGGAACAACGCCTCTGATTTTTACAGAAAATTACAAGTACAAGGTTTTGCTTCAATAAAATGTATTTATTTCTTATTTATATATCATCATCAGTCCTGGAGGCTGCAATTGTTCTGAAGCCACAAGATTAAAACTCAGCTGTTAGTGAACTTTTTTGTTATTGTGAACTTTTCAAGACCGTCCAGCTGCAGACCTCCACTCTCAGCCGACTGTCTTGGAGACTCTACACCTCCACATCAGAAGGAAATGACGTCATGATACTACAAAATAAGGGGCTCCACTCCTCCAGTGTCAGAAGGAAATAGTGTCATGATATCGAAGTAAAAACTACAAAATAAAATTGAGATCATTGTCTCCAAAGCTACATTGGGCAGACACTTCAGTTTTTCTGCATTTTGATTACCTTGGTTAACTTGATTCCTCAGTCCTGTTACATTAGGTGGTGCGTTTCAGTGTGAAGGGGGCTATATAGTTGTCTGTATTGACGTCATGTCTCTCTCACATTGGAGGTGGTTTACGATTCACATTGGAGGAGCCATTAGCCAGCTGAGAGTGGAGGTCTGCAGCTGGACCCCTCTCGAACTTTTTGGGCCTCGTCGGTCTCAGTGTCAATGTCTGCTTTATTGATATAGCACATTTAAGATTAGCCTTGCAGAGCACACAGACCTGCCTGATTCTGAAATCCTGCAGGTCTGTCTTGCAAGCCTCCGTTGTCCAACAAATTCACTCGGCTGAATTCTTAACGGCCCAATCAGGTAAGAGAGGCGGGAGCTGCAGAATGTGGACGTGACGACAACCGGAAGTTAAGAACTGGAAGTTGAAAACGGACATGCTGATTAGCCTATTGTCCTCATAGATACTGAGTAAAACTTGGCAAAATCTGCCCTCCTCAGAAGTTTACTTGTAGGGATTGTCCTTGACGAAGTTCATGTCACATATAAGTGTTAAATGAATCATCAGTGTGGTACAATTCAGCGTAAGATGATAGTATAAGGCCGTTAGCTGTTAGCAGCTAAGTAAGCGGCTAATGGCTAATGGTCATTTACTGTTGTTAGCTGTTAGCGGCTAACAGTCATTTACTGTTGTTAGCTGTTAGTGGCTAAGTTAGCTGCTATGTATGCTACTTTTTTTTTTCAATTCTTTATTCAGCCATTTCAAGTAACAAACAGGCACATTTTGCATCACACAGTCTTCAAAAATCACTGAGCAGCATCAGCAACCAATATAAAGAAAATAACTAAATAAAATGTATATGTAAAAGAAAAAAAAATAATGACAAATTCAATAAAAATATTGCTTCATTATAGGAGGCAACCCTGCTTGATGTGGATTGGTCTGTGATGAATGTGATGAGCAGAACGATTATCCAATCACAGGCTTGTGTTTTTTTCAAATGTTCTGCCCCTGAAAACAATTATTATTTTTCTTTTTAATTTATATTTTTGGGCATTTTGTGCCTTTATTGATAGGAGAGAGACAGTGGATAGGCTTGTGAAAGGGGGTGAGAGTGTAGGGGAAGACACTCTGCAAACTGGTCACAGGCGGGATTCGAACCTGGACCAGCAGAAGCATGTACATGGGGTGCTAACCACTACGCCAAACCAGCACCCCTGAAAACAAATTTAAAGGGCTCCTACCCAGATGGACTAGTGAAATATTTCTGTGGCAGATATATGGAGCTGTCCATCTGGCTTGTCAGGTTAATTTAAGACAGCAATGGCCTAACAAAGTGCTTTAAAGTAAAATTGAAAGAAAGCAATAAAAACTATAAAAACAACGCAATCCATCGAAAACATAACAAATAAAAGACCCAATAAAAGTGACAATATGCCATCAAAGGCCAAAGTGAACAAAGGAAAGGCTATCAACAGTCTGAACAGTGATTGGTAATGCTCCACAGAGTGGGAGTCGCAATTAGTGCAATTATTTTGATTACAAAAGGCCTTTTACAATTACTGTTAGACTGAGTACAATTCTTCAGTTAAGAAGAAAAGGCTAATTTCTACAAAACAACACCCAACATCTTTTATTTATGGAATATTAATAATTAATAATTGTAATTAATAATAATTGGAGCTGCTTGATTATTTTTAAAGACATAATTTTAATAAATACTGAAGTCATGATTACAAAACTATTTCTCACTGATTGTACAGTTCACTCCACTAACAATGCATGCACTTGAACGCCCCTTACATTGTTATGGATGGAAAAAAAAGGATGAAATAAGCAGCATGTCTAGTGGCAGAGTAATCGCTGAATTGCCATTAAGGAGATTACATAATTGTGGGAGGCAGTAATTGTTCTTAAGATTAAACTAAATTAAAGCAGCTCTGGCTAAAATCCTATTTTATGGTTTCTGCAGCAAAGATGGGCGACATAGTGGTGCAGCAGGTAGAGCATGTGACTCACAGGAAGGAGGTTTGATCCCCATGTCAGTCAAATCAAGGCCTTTCTATGTGGACTTTGTGTTCTCCTCATGACCAAAAACATGCTGATTAAGCTAACTGGTGACCCTGAATGGGTATAAGTGTGAGTGAATGGTTGTCTGTCTCTCAGTGTGGCCCTGTGATTGTCTGGCACCGGTTCAGGGTGGACTGCAGCTCTCGCCCAGTGCCAGCTGGGACAGAGGGAGACATAAAGTTTCAGAGTAAACAAGTAAACAGATCCACAGCTGTAAATGAATCATTCAGCCTCCAGGCTGATCAACTCTGATAAGTTGACTATTTATGACATCATCAGCCTGCAGCCAATCAGAGGCCTGTTTATGAAACTGGAGGCAAAGATGTAATGTTGTTAAAAGTCAACGCTTATGAGTAATGAATGCTGACCTTTAAAATAAACTCTAATGGCTGCTCAGTGAAATGTTTTGTGGTGTTTAATGAGATAAACAATGTCCAACGGTTTTGCCTGAGGGCTGATTTATGAGCAACAAAAGAAAAAAAACACACACAAAAAGGTCGCTGGTGAAACTTAAAGAGTCCTTAACAAACGCAAAATAAAGCTGTTTTATTTAAGAAGGTTACTTATGTGACAAAATGTGATTGACACTAGAGATGGGAATCAAAAATTCCAGCTAATAATCATTCGCAACTCGCTCAAGTAATCAATATCATTTATATTTCTACGTTCAATT